>CM074719.1:621299147-621356504 GCA_037306005.1 Rhinophrynus dorsalis | reverse complement strand
AGTCTGATCTCCTAAACACAGGGACACCAGGGTGATATATTTATACACACATACCACACAGTCTGATCTCCTACACACAGGGACACCAGGGTTATACACTTATATACACACCACACAGTCTGATCTCCTAAACACAGGGACACCAGGGTGATATACTTCTATACACACGCACAGTCTGATCTCCTAAACACAGGGACACCAGGGTGATACACTTCTATACACACCGCACAGTCTGATCTCCTAAACACAGGGACACCAGGGTGATATATTTATACACACATACCACACAGTCTGATCTCCTACACACAGGGACACCAGGGTTATACACTTCTATACACACCACACAGTCTGATCTCCTAAATACAGGGACACCAGGGTGATACACTTCTATACACACCACACAGTCTGATCTCCTAAACACAGGGACACCAGGGTGATACACTTATATATATACACCACACAGTCTGATCTCCTAAACACAGGGACATCAGTGGTGATACACTTATATACACAACACACAGTCTGATCTCCTAAACACAGGGACATCAGGGGTGATACACTTATATACACACCACACAGTCTGATCTCCTAAACACAGGGACACCAGGGGTGATACACTTATATACACACCACACAGTCTGATCTCCTAAACACAGGGACACCAGGGTGATACACTTATATACACACCACACAGTCTGATCTCCTAAACACAGGGACACCAGGGTGATACACTTCTATACACACTACACAGTCTGATCTCCAAAACACAGGGACACCAGGTTTATACACTTCTATACACACCACACAGTCTGATCTCCTAAACACAGGACACCAGGGTGATACACTTATATACACACAGCACACAGTCTGATCTCCTAAACACAGGGACACCAGGGGTGATACACTTATATACACACCACACAGTCTGATCTCCTAAACACAGGACACCAGGGTGATACACTTATATGCACACCACACAGTCTGATCTCCTAAACACAGGGACACCAGGGTGATACACTTATACACATACCACACAGTCTGATCTCCTACACACAGGGACACCAGGGTTATACACTTATATACACACCACACAGTCTGATCTCCTAAACACAGGGACACCAGGGTGATACACTTCTATACACACCGCACTTTCTGATCTCCTAAACACAGGGACACCAGGGTGATACACTTCTATACACACCGCACAGTCTGATCTCCTAAACACAGGGACACCAGGGTGATATATTTATACACACATACCACACAGTCTGATCTCCTACACACAGGGACACCAGGGTTATACACTTCTATACACACCACACAGTCTGATCTCCTAAACACAGGGACACCAGGGTGATACACTTCTATACACACCACACAGTCTAATCTCCTAAACACAGGGACACCAGGGTGATACACTTCTATACACACCACACAGTCTGATCTCCTAAACACAGGGACACCAGGGTGATACACTTCTATACACACCACACAGTCTGATCTCCTAAACACAGGGACACCAGGGTGATACACTTCTATACACACCACACAGTCTGATCTCCTAAACACAGGGACACCAGGGTGATACACTTATATACACACCACACAGTGTGATCTCCTAAACACAGTGACACCAGGGTGATACACTTCTATACACACCAAACAGTCTGATCTCCTAAACACAGGGACACCAGGGTGATACACTTCTATACACACCACACAGTCTGATCTCCTAAACACAGGGACACCAGGGTGATACACTTCTATACACACCGCACAGTCTGATCTCCTAAACACAGGGACACCAGGGTGATATATTTATACACACATACCACACAGTCTGATCTCCTACACACAGGGACACCAGGGTTATACACTTCTATACACACCACACAGTCTGATCTCCTAAACACAGGGACACCAGGGTGATACACTTCTATACACACCACACAGTCTGATCTCCTAAACACAGGGACACCAGGGTGATACACTTATATATATGCACCACACAGTCTGATCTCCTAAACACAGGGACATCAGTGGTGATACACTATATACACACCACACAGTCTGATCTCCTAAACACAGGGACATCAGGGGTGATACACTTATATACACACCACACAGTCTGATCTCCTAAACACAGGGACACCAGGGGTGATACACTTATATACACACCACACAGTCTGATCTCCTAAACACAGGGACACCAGGGTGATACACTTATATACACACCACACAGTCTGATCTCCTAAACACAGGGACACCAGGGGTGATACACTTATATACACACCACACAGTCTGATCTCCTAAACACAGGGACACCAGGGGTGATACACTTATATACACACCACACAGTCTGATCTCCTAAACACAGGGACACCAGGGTGATACACTTATATGCACACCACACAGTCTGATCTCCTAAACACAGGGACACCAGGGTGATACACTTATACACACACCACACAGTGTAATCTCCTAAACACAGGGACACCAGGGTGATACACTTCTATACACACCACACAGTCTGATCTCCTAAACACAGGGACACCAGGGTGATACACTTCTATACACACCACACAGTCTGATCTCCTAAACACAGGGACACCAGGGTGATACACTTCTATACACACCACACAGTCTGATCTCCTAAACACAGGGACACCAGGGTGATACACTTATATACACACCACACAGTGTGATCTCCTAAACACAGTGACACCAGGGTGATACACTTCTATACACACCAAACAGTCTGATCTCCTAAACACAGGACACCAGGGTGATACACTTATATACACACCACACAGTCTGATCTAAACACAGTGACACCAGGGTGATACACTTATATACACACCACACAGTCTGATCTCCTAAACACAGGGACACCAGGGTGATACACTTATATACACACCACACAGTCTGATCTCCTAAACACAGGGACACCAGGGTGATACACTTATATGCACACCACACAGTCTGATCTCCTAAACACAGGGACACCAGGGTGATACACTTATATACACAACACACAGTCTGATCTCCTAAACACAGGGACACCAGGGTGATACACTTCTATACAAACCACACAGTCTGATCTCCTAAACACAGGGACACCAGGGTGATATATTTATACACACATACCACACAGTCTGATCTCCTACACACAGGGACACCAGGGTTATACACTTCTATACACACCACACAGTCTGATCTCCTAAATACAGGGACACCAGGGTGATACACTTCTATACACACCACACAGTCTGATCTCCTAAACACAGGGACATCAGGGTGATACACTTATATATATACACCACACAGTCTGATCTCCTAAACACAGGGACATCAGTGGTGATACACTTATATACACACCACACAGTCTGATCTCCTAAACACAGGGACATCAGGGGTGATACACTTATATACACACCACACAGTCTGATCTCCTAAACACAGGGACACCAGGGGTGATACACTTATATACACACCACACAGTCTGATCTCCTAAACACAGGGACACCAGGGTGATACACTTATATACACACCACACAGTCTGATCTCCTAAACACAGGGACACCAGGGGTGATACACTTATATACACACCACACAGTCTGATCTCCTAAACACAGGGACACCAGGGTGATACACTTATATACACACCACACAGTCTGATCTCCTAAACACAGGGACACCAGGGTGATACACTTATATGCACACCACACAGTCTGATCTCCTAAACACAGGGACACCAGGGTGATACACTTCTATACACACCGCACAGTCTGATCTCCTAAACACAGGGACACCAGGGTGATATATTTATACACACATACCACACAGTCTGATCTCCTACACACAGGGACACCAGGGTTATACACTTATATACACACCACACAGTCTGATCTCCTAAATACAGGGACACCAGGGTGATACACTTCTATACACACCACACAGTCTGATCTCCTAAACACAGGGACACCAGGGTGATACACTTATATATATACACCACACAGTCTGATCTCCTAAACACAGGGACATCAGTGGTGATACACTTATATACACACCACACAGTCTGATCTCCTAAACACAGGGACATCAGGGGTGATACACTTATATACACACCACACAGTCTGATCTCCTAAACACAGGGACACCAGGGGTGATACACTTATATACACACCACACAGTCTGATCTCCTAAACACAGGGACACCAGGGTGATACACTTATATACACACCACACAGTCTGATCTCCTAAACACAGGGACACCAGGGGTGATACACTTATATACACACCACACAGTCTGATCTCCTAAACACAGGGACACCAGGGGTGATACACTTATATACACACCACACAGTCTGATCTCCTAAACACAGGGACACCAGGGTGATACACTTATATGCACACCACACAGTCTGATCTCCTAAACACAGGGACACCAGGTGATACACTTATACACATACCACACAGTCTGATCTCCTAAACACAGGGAAACCAGGGTGATACACTTCTATACACACCACACAGTCTGATCTCCTAAACACAGGGACACCAGGGTGATACACTTCTATACACACCACACAGTCTGATCTCCTAAACACAGGGACACCAGGGTGATACACTTCTATACACACCACACAGTCTGATCTCCTAAACACAGTGACACCAGGGTGATACACTTCTATACACACCAAACAGTCTGATCTCCTAAACACAGGGACACCAGGGTGATACACTTCTATACACACCACACAGTCTGATCTCCTAAACACAGGGACACCAGGGTGATACACTTCTATACACACCGCACAGTCTGATCTCCTAAACACAGGGACACCAGGGTGATATATTTATACACACATACCACACAGTCTGATCTCCTACACACAGGGACACCAGGGTTATACACTTCTATACACACCACACAGTCTGATCTCCTAAACACAGGGACACCAGGGTGATACACTTCTATACACACCACACAGTCTGATCTCCTAAACACAGGGACACCAGGGTGATACACTTATATATATGCACCACACAGTCTGATCTCCTAAACACAGGGACATCAGTGGTGATACACTTATATACACACCACACAGTCTGATCTCCTAAACACAGGGACATCAGGGGTGATACACTTATATACACACCACACAGTCTGATCTCCTAAACACAGGGACACCAGGGGTGATACACTTATATACACACCACACAGTCTGATCTCCTAAACACAGGGACACCAGGGTGATACACTTATATACACACCACACAGTCTGATCTCCTAAACACAGGGACACCAGGGGTGATAAACTTATATACACACCACACAGTCTGATCTCCTAAACACAGGACACCAGGGGTGATACACTTATATACACACCACACAGTCTGATCTCCTAAACACAGGGACACCAGGGTGATACACTTATATGCACACCACACAGTCTGATCTCCTAAACACAGGGACACCAGGGTGATACACTTATACACACACCACACAGTGTAATCTCCTAAACACAGGGACACCAGGGTGATACACTTCTATACACACCACACAGTCTGATCTCCTAAACACAGGGACACCAGGGTGATACACTTCTATACACACCACACAGTCTGATCTCCTAAACACAGGGACACCAGGGTGATACACTTCTATACACACCACACAGTCTGATCTCCTAAACACAGGGACACCAGGGTGATACACTTATATACACACCACACAGTGTGATCTCCTAAACACAGTGACACCAGGGTGATACACTTCTATACACACCAAACAGTCTGATCTCCTAAACACAGGGACACCAGGGTGATACACTTCTATACACACCACACAGTCTGATCTAAACACAGTGACACCAGGGTGATACACTTATATACACACCACACAGTCTGATCTCCTAAACACAGGGACACCAGGGTGATATATTTATACACACATACCACACAGTCTGATCTCCTACACACAGGGACACCAGGGTTATACACTTATATACACACCACACAGTCTGATCTCCTAAACACAGGGACACCAGGGTGATATACTTCTATACACACCGCACAGTCTGATCTCCTAAACACAGGGACACCAGGGTGATACACTTCTATACACACCGCACAGTCTGATCTCCTAAACACAGGGACACCAGGGTGATATATTTATACACACATACCACACAGTCTGATCTCCTACACACAGGGACACCAGGGTTATACACTTCTATACACACCACACAGTCTGATCTCCTAAATACAGGGACACCAGGGTGATACACTTCTATACACACCACACAGTCTGATCTCCTAAACACAGGGACACCAGGTGATACACTTATATATATACACCACACAGTCTGATCTCCTAAACACAGGGACATCAGTGGTGATACACTTATATACACAACACACAGTCTGATCTCCTAAACACAGGACATCAGGGGTGATACACTTATATACACACCACACAGTCTGATCTCCTAAACACAGGGACACCAGGGGTGATACACTTATATACACACCACACAGTCTGATCTCCTAAACACAGGGACACCAGGGTGATACACTTATATACACACCACACAGTCTGATCTCCTAAACACAGGGACACCAGGGTGATACACTTCTATACACACTACACAGTCTGATCTCCAAAACACAGGGACACCAGGTTTATACACTTCTATACACACCACACAGTCTGATCTCCTAAACACAGGGACACCAGGGTGATACACTTATATACACACAGCACACAGTCTGATCTCCTAAACACAGGGACACCAGGGGTGATACACTTATATACACACCACACAGTCTGATCTCCTAAACACAGGGACACCAGGGTGATACACTTATATGCACACCACACAGTCTGATCTCCTAAACACAGGGACACCAGGGTGATACACTTATACACATACCACACAGTCTGATCTCCTACACACAGGGACACCAGGGTATACACTTATATACACACCACACAGTCTGATCTCCTAAACACAGGGACACCAGGGTGATACACTTCTATACACACCGCACTTTCTGATCTCCTAAACACAGGGACACCAGGGTGATACACTTCTATACACACCGCACAGTCTGATCTCCTAAACACAGGGACACCAGGGTGATATATTTATACACACATACCACACAGTCTGATCTCCTACACACAGGGACACCAGGGTTATACACTTCTATACACACCACACAGTCTGATCTCCTAAACACAGGGACACCAGGGTGATACACTTCTATACACACCACACAGTCTAATCTCCTAAACACAGGGACACCAGGGTGATACACTTCTATACACACCACACAGTCTGATCTCCTAAACACAGGGACACCAGGGTGTGATACACTTCTATACACACCACACAGTCTGATCTCCTAAACACAGGGACACCAGGGTGATACACTTCTATACACACCACACAGTCTGATCTCCTAAACACAGGGACACCAGGGTGATACACTTATATACACACCACACAGTGTGATCTCCTAAACACAGTGACACCAGGGTGATACACTTCTATACACACCAAACAGTCTGATCTCCTAAACACAGGGACACCAGGGTGATACACTTCTATACACACCACACAGTCTGATCTCCTAAACACAGGGACACCAGGGTGATACACTTCTATACACACCGCACAGTCTGATCTCCTAAACACAGGGACACCAGGGTGATATATTTATACACACATACCACACAGTCTGATCTCCTACACACAGGGACACCAGGGTTATACACTTCTATACACACCACACAGTCTGATCTCCTAAACACAGGGACACCAGGGTGATACACTTCTATACACACCACACAGTCTGATCTCCTAAACACAGGGACACCAGGGTGATACACTTATATATATGCACCACACAGTCTGATCTCCTAAACACAGGGACATCAGTGGTGATACACTTATATACACACCACACAGTCTGATCTCCTAAACACAGGGACATCAGGGGTGATACACTTATATACACACCACACAGTCTGATCTCCTAAACACAGGGACACCAGGGGTGATACACTTATATACACACCACACAGTCTGATCTCCTAAACACAGGGACACCAGGGTGATACACTTATATACACACCACACAGTCTGATCTCCTAAACACAGGGACACCAGGGGTGATACACTTATATACACACCACACAGTCTGATCTCCTAAACACAGGGACACCAGGGGTGATACACTTATATACACACCACACAGTCTGATCTCCTAAACACAGGGACACCAGGGTGATACACTTATATGCACACCACACAGTCTGATCTCCTAAACACAGGGACACCAGGGTGATACACTTATACACACACCACACAGTGTAATCTCCTAAACACAGGGACACCAGGGTGATACACTTCTATACACACCACACAGTCTGATCTCCTAAACACAGGGACACCAGGGTGATACACTTCTATACACACCACACAGTCTGATCTCCTAAACACAGGGACACCAGGGTGATACACTTCTATACACACCACACAGTCTGATCTCCTAAACACAGGGACACCAGGGTGATACACTTATATACACACCACACAGTGTGATCTCCTAAACACAGTGACACCAGGGTGATACACTTCTATACACACAAACAGTCTGATCTCCTAAACACAGGGACACCAGGGTGATACACTTATATACACACCACACAGTCTGATCTAAACACAGTGACACCAGGGTGATACACTTATATACACACCACACAGTCTGATTAAACACAGGGACACCAGGGGTGATACACTTATATACACACCACACAGTCTGATCTCCTAAACACAGGGACACCAGGGTGATACACTTATATGCACACCACACAGTCTGATCTCCTAAACACAGGGACACCAGGGTGATACACTTATATACACAACACACAGTCTGATCTCCTAAACACAGGGACACCAGGGTGATACACTTCTATACAAACCACACAGTCTGATCTCCTAAACACAGGGACACCAGGGTGATATATTTATACACACATACCACACAGTCTGATCTCCTACACACAGGGACACCAGGGTTATACACTTCTATACACACCACACAGTCTGATCTCCTAAATACAGGGACACCAGGGTGATACACTTCTATACACACCACACAGTCTGATCTCCTAAACACAGGGACATCAGGGTGATACACTTATATATATACACCACACAGTCTGATCTCCTAAACACAGGGACATCAGTGGTGATACACTTATATACACACCACACAGTCTGATCTCCTAAACACAGGGACATCAGGGGTGATACACTTATATACACACCACACAGTCTGATCTCCTAAACACAGGGACACCAGGGGTGATACACTTATATACACACCACACAGTCTGATCTCCTAAACACAGGGACACCAGGGTGATACACTTATATACACACCACACAGTCTGATCTCCTAAACACAGGGACACCAGGGGTGATACACTTATATACACACCACACAGTCTGATCTCCTAAACACAGGGACACCAGGGGTGATACACTTATATACACACCACACAGTCTGATCTCCTAAACACAGGGACACCAGGGTGATACACTTATATGCACACCACACAGTCTGATCTCCTAAACACAGGGACACCAGGGTGATACACTTATATACACAACACACAGTCTGATCTCCTAAACACAGGGACACCAGGGTGATACACTTCTATACAAACCACACAGTCTGATCTCCTAAACACAGGGACACCAGGGTGATACACTTCTATGCACACCACACAGTCTGATCTCCTAAACACAGGGACACCAGGGTGATACACTTCTATACACACCACACAGTCTGATCTCCTAAACACAGGGACACCAGGGTGATACACTTATATACATACCACACAGTCTGATCTCCCTAAACACAGGGACACCAGGGTGATACACTTCTATACACACCGCACAGTCTGATCTCCTAAACACAGGGACACCAGGGTGATACACTTATACACACACCACACAGTCTAATCTCCTAAACACAGGGACACCAGGGTGATACACTTCTATACACACCGCACAGTCTGATCTCCTAAACAAAAGGGCACCAGGGAGGAAAAGAAGGACAGGGGGATTTGAGTCTCAAAGCGTGATTGGCCCAAATAAAGTGGGACACTTGGGAAGTTTGTAGCAATACAGATGACACCTATAGTTCTCATCCTCTTTTCTCTACCTACTAAGCTATACCTTGTAGCACTTCATGAAGTTTCACATTTTTATAGTACTGAGGCAGGAAATTCCATGGTCACAAACAGTATAAGTGGAAAATGTTGCAGTTTTTGCATGAAATGAATTGGCGGCAAAAATAAACTGAAAATTACATGTATTTGCTATGAGCAAAATTTCTGCAGAAAAAGCAACATATTATATATTTTACATGAACACAATGCAATGGTCACCCGTCTGACACTCAAAGGGTAAAGGCCCCATTTATCTTAATGGGAATTTGTATATTTTCCCTATGATGCAGTCAGTAGTGTCCAAGAATTACTTCACTTCATCTTTGTATATGCTGTCCATCATGTACTATAGCGATCTGCTATAATTCAACACAAATTCGTTCATTGGAGTAATTTCCCAGATACATTTTTATGATATTCTAATCTATAGTCTGCATTACATTTCAATTAATAAGTTTATCAAGGTCTTTTTCAACGATAAAGGATTTGACATTACAGTACTGTTTACTATTTTATAAATGACTACTGTATTATCTCAATTTGACCACTAGATGGAGCCCATCCTACATTTTAAAGTGAAATTCTGTTGTTTTTTTTTTGCGTATTACACATTATGGATGATGTACTAAGTGGATCTGCAGTAATTGTGGAGTGATTCAATTGAACTAAAAAACTATACAAAATTCCCATTGGTTTAAATAGGGCTTTTAACTCTTGGAGTGCTGATGAGGTCTGCAATGTATCCTATATAATAATTCACGAAAAGGAGTATCCAGCTCTGTATCAGCCGTGGCACGGTGAGTCTCTACTGCGCATGACTGCCCCGCGATCAGCGGGCAGTGGCACTGTGGCTCATGTAATTGGCTGTTCAACTAGTTGTGAAATAATGCACTAGAGATATCATTCACATCCACATGGTTAAAGAAACATTCAATAATACCTGTTCTATGCCATATGAGTACAAAGACCAAGAGTGACTAAACCACTGGGGGCCATATTCACAGTCAAAAGTGGAGTCATTCTGGAACTGATACAGTTGTCAAATTTTCCTCCGATTTTATTGGGTCTTTTTAACCTCTTCAGTGCTAGAGATGTCTGCAGTGTATTGAGAAGCGTTCGATGGATTAACCCTTTGAGTGTCAGAGGGGTACGCAGTGCAATGCGTTGCGTACCCCGCTGGCACACACAAGGTTAAAAGTCCCTATGGTGGCGCTGGTTTGCCATTGCATTGTTCCACATTTATTTTTAACACTTTGAGTGCCAGAGGGGTATGTAATGCATTGCAACATTCTCTAGCATTCAGTGGCACAATAGCCATCTGCCCGGTGCCCATAACAAGCTGAGGTCTGTGCCTTTTTCGGCACAGACCTCTATTAGCAGCTCCCTCTCTGTCCTGGCACTCTAGTAATGCAGAGCGCTGGGATATGACATCATCTCCCATCACTCTGCATTACTGAAGAGAAGACCAAGCAGGAGCTACTGATAGGGGTCTGTGCCAAAGGAGGCAAAGATCTCTCCTGTCACGCCGCTGGACCACCAGGGATGAGGCCCCCCTCTCCTGAACCAGATAAGGTAGGAGGTGGTATGGGGGCCAATGTGGAGGTGGTCACTGGGGGCATTGTGGAGGAGGTCAGTGGGGGCAATGTGGAGGTGGTCAGGAGGCCCCATGGTGATTTTTGCACCAGGGTACGTCTCCGAAAGTTTTAATCTACCTCTGCTGTCATTTCAGGGTGAAAACCCTGCTATAATCCATCAATCTAGTCTCTCGCAATGAGCTGGGTACCTCTCTGGCACTCAAAGGGTTAATTTGTCTTATCTAATAAACTAGCCACAGTTTGCCGATACAACCATTAGTTATCCTACTATAGGTTTACTCTTTGAATGCCAGAGGGGTGCACAATGAATTTTCAAGCGTACCTCCTTGGAGGCAGACATGACACCCGTGCAGACGTTGAAGGGTTAATTAGGTTCATGCCTACTTCATTTGAAGAAAAAAAAGAAAATCCACCAAGTCTCATGGCCAACTGCTAGGGGTGGGCAAAAGGTCCCGTTGTGTTCCCACGAAAAACCCAGAGAAAACCATTTGGTTTGCTCTTTTCCGTGAGAAAATCTGTTTTAAACAAACCCCTTAAAATGTTTGCCATTTTCCCCTACTGCCAAACTGTTTTCATTTTTTTTTTTTTTTTTGAATGGCTGCAATCTTCCCGCCCCTTTACTTATGTGTACTTTGCATTTTGTGCCAAAACGTGACGTTTCCAGGAAGTGAAACAGAAAACCAGCATCTAGAGAGCTAGAGAGGGTGCTAGAAAGACTGTAATGCTTCCAGTGAGTTGGAGAAAGAGGAGGAAGTGACGGCCACAAGCACAGAAGGGTCTGGAAGCCCTGATTACCCAGACCCAATGATGTTCAGTCCCCCTACATCGTCCCTAGGGATCTGGGGAAAATTTGTGAGCAAATCAGCAAAGGCACATGAAGAAGTGTATAGAAGTGTGAGCAGAACAGGTCAGCTACCTGTGCCTGCTGCTAGTGCTGCCAATGTGCCTTCTGATGCTCAGGAGGAGGAGATGATGGTAAGTGTGACAGCAGAGGACCCTAAGTCACACTTGCCATCCCCAAGCAGCCCCAATACTACCATGCAGCAGCTACAGACTCAGAGTGTTGGGGGAGAGGGAGGGGGTGATGGTCAAGGTGATGGTAGTGAAGCAGCTGGTGGTGGGACTTGCATGACCGCTGACTGCCTTCTTTACCTGTAGAGATGGCAAGTGTGACGGTAGGCGACCCTCTGTCACATTTGTCATCATCGCCAACCATTGAGACTCTAGTAGAGCAGCAGCAAGAAGGGTCTGGTGGTGGTGGTGATGAGGGTGATGGTGGAGCAGCTGAGGTGGAAGAGACATTAAAGACTTTCTGATGCTAGGACCTGGGCGCTGGAAGACGTAGCAATGTCTTCTGGTGATACACCTCTGTCATCGTTACCACCCCCCACCAGCTGATAGTGATTCTGTCGATGCGAGGGTGTGGCAGTTCATGGGCTTGTGCCTCTTACAAGCCTAAGTCCAAAAATTCACTGATTCCTCAGCGCTTGTGCCTCTAACAATCCTGAGTCCAACCAATCATAACTGATTCCTCAGGGCTTGTGCCTCTAACAATCCTGAGTCCACCCAATCATAACTGATTCCTCAGGGCTTGGGCCTCTAACCAGACAAAAAGTCCTATAAATCAATGATTCCTCAGGGCTTGTGCCTAACAAGTCTAAGCCCTACATATCAATGTTTCTTCAGGGTTTGGTCCTACAAATCATCCTCTACAAAATACTCTGTCTTGTCAAGTATCTGTCTGCCCCAGTCACAGTTTACGTCAGGGGTGTCCTTGTCTCTGTGACGTTATGTGCCAATCTTTTTTTTTAAAATGTTTTATTGTATTTATTTATTTATTTAATTATCTTTTATTAACTGTCCCCCCAATACCAGTCAAGGCCCCCCCCCCAAAAACAAAATTCCCTGTTCAGATAACTCTTTCCCCAGACTCCACCAACCCAGGTATCCTCAGACCCCTTTCATACCCTCTGGGGAAATAAAAAATAATTGCTATGTGTTGTGTGTAAATTCAGACTTCCAATTGATTTCAGTGCAATGAGCTAGGTGGAAAAACGGCACTTTTCGAGGGAAATTTCCTTCTAGACAGGAAGTGCCATTTTCACCTATTTTGGTTTTAGGTGAAAATTTTCGGCCATCTCTACCACCTACATGGACATTGATGACTGACTTAAGATGGTCTATCTTGAACAAAGGAAAACCACTTGCGTGAGCGCTAAATCCCACAAAGAACTTTAAATCTTCTTTGGCTGCGGTGCTGCTCTTCCAATGGAACCACTGACGCCTCGGCTCCCCGCGTACATATGAAAGAAAACACAAAGAAAGGAAGAGTACACACGCTCTAAGTGCAGACTGTGATCATTATTGGAACCATCACCACTGGTAATCACCCTGTAAGTGCTCAATGCTCAACTATTCAACTCACATGTTTCAGAGGCAGGAAGGACTCTCTAGGAAATAGGCCTCACTAGATATCGTATAAAGACTATGGCAAAAAACACCATTATATCAAAAGTATAAAATTTAATAAGTCTCTACATACAGACAATAACCTACACATAAACTAAAATACATGTGCACATACAATGAATTATAAAAGATTACTATTAGACCTCTATTCTACCTTACGTGTTACGTAGCTCAAGGCCACTTCATCAGGGATAATCAACTGTCTATTAGTGATGAGCGAGCACCCCAATGCTCGGGTGTTCGGGTGCTCTGACCGAGCACCCCCTGAGGCTCGAGTGCTCGGCCGAGCACCCGAGCCCCATTGAAGTCAATGGGAGGACTCGAGCATTACACCAGGCACCCCCTGCTCTGATGAGGGGAGGGTGCCTGGTCCATAGGAAAAGGGCAGAAAAAGATGGAAACACTACAGAAATGGTTCAGGGACAGCATAGGGAGGATGTCTGGATGCATCTTGGACTCCAACATCGCTGCTGGGAACGATCTTTCGCCCGTAGTACGCCATTTTTACAGACTGACCATAAAACACACAAAAAGGAAAATAAAAACGACTTTAGGCGAAAAATTGTTACCAAACAATATTTGCTGTATATTTACTTGTATATCATCTGCAAATTCTCCCAAAAATTTCCTTGATTTTCAGAACTGAGGCCATGATTAAGAGGGAAACGTGCGCAGAGGCAAATTCTCCCAAAAATTTCCTTGATTTTCAGAACTGAGGCCATGATTAAGAGGGAAACGTGCGCAGAGGCAAATTCTCCCAAAAATTTCCTTGATTTTCAGAACTGAGGCCATGATTAAGAGGGAAACGTGCACAGAGGCAAATTCTCCCCAAAATTTCCTTGATTTTCAGAACTGAGGCCATGATTAAGAGGGAAACGTGCACAGAGGCAAATTCTCCCCAAAATTTCCTTGATTTTATTGAACTGAGGCCATGATTAAGAGGGAAACGTGCGCTGAGCTGACCATCTAAAACATTATGGGTGAGGGTCTGCTGCAGAGCTGACCATCCTAAACATTATATGCGAAGGCCCGCTAGTGAGCTGACGCTATAAAACATTATATGAGAGGGCCCGCTAGAGAGCTGACCCAATAAAACATTATATGAGAAGGCCCGCTGGTGAGCTGACCTATATAAAAATTGGCAAACAGGGCCCGCTGGTGAGCTGACCCTATATAAAAATTATATCACAGGGCCCGCTGGTGAGCTGGCCCTATATAAAAATTATAGCACAGGGCATATGGAAGAGGAGGAGGAGGATGAGAAGATTAAGAGTCAACCATATACCTGTTTTTTGGGTGGAAGGGGTGAATGGGAATACAGAGTATTCCCATCATTGTAAATAATATATGTAAAGTGAGTTTATGTTCCCCCGGGGCTTTCCTCCAGTGGAGTGGAGAAGTCAGGGGAAATCCAGGCCTTGTTCATTTTTATAAGTGTCAACCTATCAGCATTGTCGGTGGAAAGGCGGATACGCTTATCTGTTATGATGCCACCAGCAGCACTAAATACCCGCTCAGACAGAACGCTGGCGGCAGGGCAGGCCAGCACCTCCAAGGCGTAGAGTGCCAGTTCATACCACGTGTCCAGCTTGGACACCCAGTAGTTGTAAGGCACAGAGGGATCATTGAGGACGCTGACACGGTCTGCTACGTACTCCTTCACCATCTTCCAAAACTTTTCCCTCCTTGTGACACTAGGCTGCGCATCAGGGTGAGGGTGCTGGCGGGGTGTCATGAAGGTGTCCCACGCCTTGGAGAGTGTTGCCCTGCCTTTCTCGGAACTGCTGTGTGCTCCCCTTTTCTCCCCTTCTCGGTTGGCCAAGGTAGCACGTACTCTGCCGCCAGCGTTGTCAGATGGAAAATTTTGGAGCAATTTTTCGTCAAGAACCTTCTGGTATTGCACCATTTTGCTTGTCCTCTCCACCGGAGGAATGAGAGATGAGAAATTCTCTTTGTAGCGGGGGTCCAGAAGGGTGAACACCCAGTAATCCGTGTTGTTTAAAATGCGTATAACGCGTGGGTCACGGGAAAGGCAGCCTAACATAAAGTCAGCCATGTGTGCCAGAGTACCAACAGTCAAGATTTCGCTGTCCTCACCAGGAGGATGACTCTCAATCTCCTCATCCTCTTCCTCCTCTTCTGCCCACCCACGCTGAAGAGATGGAACTAAAGTTCCATGGCTACCCTCTGTAGCGGAGGCAACCGTGTCTTCCTCCTCCTCCTCCTCCTCCTCCTCCGCCTCCTCCAATTGTCGCTGAGAAGACGAAGTGAGGGTGCTCTGGCTATCACCTTGTGTAAGCTCTTCCTCCCCCATTTCCACCTCTTCCACATGCAAAGCGTCGGTTTTAATTGTGAGCAGCGAGCGTTTCAGTAGACACAGAAGTGGGATGGTTACACTGATAATAGCGTTAACGCCGCTCACCATCTGTGTCGATTCCTCAAAATTGCGTAAAACCTCGCAGAGGTCTGACATCCATTCCCACTCCTCACTTCTGATTACAGGAAGTTGAACGGAGAGGCGACGACCGTGTAACAGCTGGTACTCCACTACTGCCCTCTGCTGCTCACAAAGCCGGGCCAACATGTGGAAGGTGGAGTTCCAGCGCGTGCTCACGTCACACAGCAGCCGGTGAGCTGGCAATTGTAAGCGCTGCTGCAGCTTCAACAGGCCGGCCGAAGCTGTAGATGACTTACGGAAATGTGCACACACGCGGCGCACCTTGGTCAAGAGATCATGCACATTGGGGTAGGTTTTTAGAAATCGCTGCACCACTAAATTAAATACATGCGCTAGGCATGGTACGTGTGTGAGCTTGCCGAGCTCCAAAGCCGCCACCAAGTTACGCCCATTATCACACACAACCATGCCTGGTTGCAGGTTGAGTGGCGAGAGCCACTGCTCGGTCTGGTGATTAATCCCCTGCAACAGCTCTGAGGCCGTGTGCTGTTTGTCCCCAAGGCAGATCAGCTTCAGCACGGCCTGTTGACGCTTCCCCACTGCAGTGCTACACTGCTTCCAGCTACTGGCTGATGGGGGAGTGGCGCTGCGTGTAGATAATTCGGAGGTGGAAACGGAGGAGGAGGAGCCAATAACGTAGGTGCTGGTGGAAACCCTGATGGAGGTAGGGCCCGCAATCCTCGGCGTGGGTAGCACCCGTGCCATCCCAGGGTCCGAGTCGCTCCCAGCCTCCACGACATTCACCCAGTGTGCCGTCAGGGAAATGTAGCGTCCCTGGCCACAAGCACTTGTCCATGTGTCAGTCGTTAAGTGG
This sequence comes from Rhinophrynus dorsalis, assembly GCA_037306005.1. Taxonomy (NCBI): domain Eukaryota; kingdom Metazoa; phylum Chordata; class Amphibia; order Anura; family Rhinophrynidae; genus Rhinophrynus; species Rhinophrynus dorsalis. The sequence goes on along the minus strand of CM074719.1, from coordinate 621,338,916 downwards.
ACCTTCCCAGTAACTGCGTTGGTCAGGGCACGGGTGATGTTACGGGACACATGGTGGTGTAATGCGGGGATGGCACACCGGGAAAAGTAGTGGCGGCTGGGGACCGCGTACCGAGGGACAGCTGCTGCCATCAGGCTGCGGAAGGACTCAGTGTCCACAAGCCTAAATGGCAGCATTTCGATGGCCAGTAATTTGGAAAGGTGTGAGGTTAGTGCTATGGCCTGTGGGTGGGTGGCTGGGTACTTTCTCTTGCGCTCAAATGCCTGGGGTAACGACATTTGGACGCTGTGCTGGGACAGGGAAGTGGATGTGGTCGCTGATGGTGCTTCAGATGGTACAGGTGCAGGGCGGGAGGTATGCGGGCCTGCGCCTTCGACAGGCGATTGGCCGGCACCGAAAACAGGGGAAGAGGAGGCAGTGGTGTGGCCTGCAGACACAGATGGGCGATCCAGGCGTTCTTTCCTCCCACTTACTACGGTGCTTGGATGCCATGTGTCGGATCATGCTGGTGGTGGTGAGGTTTCTAGTGTTCATGCCTCGGCTCATTCTGGTGTGGCACAGGTTGCAAACTACAATTCTTTTGTCGTCCGCACTTTCCTTAAAAAAACGCCATACCGCGGAACACCTACCCTTTGGCAAGGTAGATTTACGCAAGGGGTGCTCCGTGGAACATTTGCGGGCCGGTTTGGTGCGGTCCTCCTTCTTTCTGTAGCCACACCACTGCCTCTTCCAGCCTGTTGCGGTGCTGCAGATGGCTCACCCTCAGGACTGCTGACATCGCTCGGCTCTACACCTTCCCAGGTGGGGTCAGTCACCTCATCGTCCACCAAGTCCTCCTCCACTTCCTCACTCTGATCATCCTCCTCAAGTCTTGATCCCACCACATACTCAGTCATTGACAACTGTATAACATTCTCCTCAACAAGGTCTTGAGACGGAAATAGTGGTGATTTAATGGCAACTGTGTCTCATCATCATCATCATCATCCACTACTTCCTTTGACCTTAAATGCCGTTCACATCTGTCATCTTCTTGTGATTGGGTAGCCTCTAGAGGTTGTGAATCAGGGCACAAGATGTCATGTTCCTCTGCAAGCGTGCTTGGAGAGAGGGTCAAATGAAGGATTGGTGATGAGACGAGCTCCTCACTATATCCCAGTGTGGGATCACTTCTTTGACCAGACCGTGTATGGTGGGAGGAAGGATGATCAGAGTGAGGATTATGTTGACCAGACTCTTGGCTACTGAGAGTGGACTTGGTGGAAGACAGGTGGTGCTTAACCGACTGGAAGCAGTATCAGCTGTCATCCAACCGACCACCTGTTCGCAGTGGTCGGACCTCGAGAGTGATGTCCTGCGACGCCCTGTAAAATTACACATGAAGCTAGGTATGGTGGATGTCTTTCTTTCTTGTGCTCTGGCACCAGGCACAGTTTCTCCGCGTCCTGACCCGCGCCCTGAACTTTCAGGATCACGTCCACTTCCCCGTCCCTTTTTACCCGCCTTCTTCATCTTACACAGAATATGTGACTTTAATATTTGAGTTTGAAAACTTAACACTATTTCTTACTATTCTGCAACTCTGCAGAGTACACAGAATAGGCTGCTAAACGGCGGTGAAACACACTGAATGGAATATGTGACTTTAATATTTGAGTTGAAAACTTAACAGTATTTCTTACTATTCTGCAACTCTGCAGAGTACACAGAATAGGCTGGTAAACGGCGGTGAAACACACTGAATGGAATATGTGACTTTAATATTTGAGTTTGAAAACTTAACAGTATTTCTTACTATTCTGCAACTCTGCAGAGTACACAGAATAGGCTGCTAAACGGCGGTGAAACACACTGAATGGAATATGTGACTTTAATATTTGAGTTTGAAAACTTAACAGTATTTCTTACTATTCTGCAACTGTGCAGAGTACACAGAATAGGCTGCTAAACGGCGGTGATACACACTGAATGGAATATGTGACTTTGATATTTGAGTTTGAAAACTTTAACACTATTTCTTACTATTCTGCAACTGTGCAGAGTACACAGAATAGGCTGCTAAACGGCGGTGAAACACACTGAATGGAATATGTGACTTTAATATTTGAGTTTGAAAACTTAACAGTATTTCTTACTATTCTGCAACTCTGCAGAGTACACAGAATAGGCTGGTAAACGGCCGTGAAACACACTGAATGGAATATGTGACTTTAATATTTGAGTTTGAAAACTTAACAGTATTTCTTACTATTCTGCAACTCTGCAGAGTACACAGAATAGGCTGCTAAACGGCGGTGAAACACACTGAATGGAATATGTGACTTTAATATTTGAGTTTGAAAACTTAACAGTATTTCTTACTATTCTGCAACTCTGCAGAGTACACAGAATAGGCTGGTAAACGGCGGTGATACACACTGAATGGAATATGTGACTTTAATATTTGAGTTTGAAAACTTAACAGTATTTCTTACTATTCTGCAACTGTGCAGAGTACACAGAATAGGCTGCTAAACGGCGGTGAAACACACTGAATGGAATATGTGACTTTAATATTTGAGTTTGAAAACTTAACAGTATTTCTTACTATTCTGCAACTGTGCAGAGTACACAGAATAGGCTGCTAAACGGCGGTGAAACACACTGAATGGAATATGTGACTTTAATATTTGAGTTTGAAAACTTAACAGTATTTCTTACTATTCTGCAACTGTGCAGAGTACACAGAATAGGCTGCTAAACGGCGGTGAAACACACTGAATGGAATATGTGACTTTAATATTTGAGTTTGAAAACTTAACAGTATTTCTTACTATTCTGCAACTGTGCAGAGTACACAGAATAGGCTGCTAAACGGCGGTGAAACACACTGAATGGAATATGTGACTTTAATATTTGAGTTTGAAAACTTAACAGTATTTCTTACTATTCTGCAACTGTGCAGAGTACACAGAATAGGCTGCTAAACGGCGGTGAAACACACTGAATGGAATATGTGACTTTAATATTTGAGTTTGAAAACTTAACAGTATTTCTTCCTATTCTGCAACTCTGCACAGTACACAGAATGTGCTGCTAAACTGCGGCGAAGCACACTGAATGGAATATGTGACTTTGATATTTTAGTTTGAAGACTTAACAGTATTTCTTCCTATTCTGCAACTCTGCACAGTACACAGAATGTGCTGCTAAACTGCGGCGAAGCACACTGAATGGAATATGTGACTTTGATATTTTAGTTTGAAGACTTAACAGTATTTCTTCCTATTCTGCAACTCTGCACAGTACACAGAATGTGCTGCTAAACTGCGGCGAAGCACACTGAATGGAATATGTGACTTTGATATTTTAGTTTGAAGACTTAACAGTATTTCTTCCTATTCTGCAACTCTGCACAGTACACAGAATGTGCTGCTAAACTGCGGCGACGCACACTGAATGGAATATGTGACTTTGATATTTTAGTTTGAAGACTTAACAGAATGTGCTCTAATCTGCAACTTTGCACACTAAACAGAATGTGCTCTAATCTGCAACTTTGCACACTAAACAGAATGTGCTCTAATCTGCAACTGTGCACACTAAACAGAATGTGCTCTAATCTGCAACTTTTCACACTAAACAGAATATTTTTTTTTTTTTTTTTTTGTTTTTTTCCCCCCACACAAAATAACCTGCTGCCCCCACACACAGTAGTCCTAAAAAGGACTTTTGGTTCTTTTTTTGCACAATTTTTGTTTTTTTCCTCCCTACACTGCCTTTCCCTTTCTATCCTCAGCTCTCCCTGGCTCAGACTGAGCCGAACTCGATGGTCAGGTGCTATACAGCACCCGACCACGGGTTCTGGCCAACCAATCAGTGTAATGCCAGCAGCCAACATGGCTGCTGGCATTACACCGATGTCAGAGCCTCCCTGCACGTTTATTGGCTGCGCAGCAGCCGCAAAACGTGCGGGGAGGAGACCCGAACATGGCGGGCGAGCACATGCGGTACTCGTACGAGTACCGCCATGTGCCGAGCAGAGCGATGCTCGAGCCGATCCGAGCATCGGCCAAGCATGCTCGCTCAACACTACTGTCTATCCTTCCAATCGGTAGATACTGGGAGTTAGAGGTTTCCCAGCCCCAATATATATCCCTATAGCCATACTTTGTGGATATAAAGATCAAGGAAGTGGGTGCAGAGTGGAAGACCTTACCCAGGAGGAAAAGGGACAAAGACGGGGATCCAGCCTCACAGATACCTGCACTGGGGGTAATCCAGTGGATGCATTTATATTTAGAGGAGAGTCTATGCCTCTGGAACATGTGAGTTGAATAATTGCGCAATTACAGAGTGATTACCAGTGGTGACGGTTCCAATAAGTTATCACAGTCTGCACTTAGAGCGTGTGCGCTCTTCCTTTCTTTGTGTTTTCTTTCATCTTGAACAAAGGAACAAGGTAATATTCATAGGAGGTTAGGAGCTGTTATTACTAGGAAGCATTAGATTTCCTCTAAGTAAAAGCTTCCATAACATAATGTTGTAACTAAGTTACATCCAGGGTTCCTGTAGAGGGGAGTTAAAAAAATAATTAGCTTTTGTTTTTCTGCTTCTTACATCTGCCTATACTATAAAGGAGGGGTGTGAATCCTATGATACTCCACCTGTTGCTGGATTACACTTCTCAGTATCATCAGCCAGCCAATGATGATAATTGTAGTCCAACAACATCTGATGAAAGCAGGCTGCACTGCCCAACCATGGTGGAGACATACACAGAACCAGCATTTTTAATAATATGACAATAAAATGACAATAAAGATCTCTCTCTCTCTCAATGGAGGGGGAAAGTGGAGTTTCTGCACTATTGGAAACCTCCGTTTGGGTTGTCTGTGAGAGAGGAATGTGAGTGGGGAGCACGTCAGAAAGAGGAAGTGGGAGTGTAGATACTAGGCAGAGAGGAGGTGGGAACAGGCCATCCTCTGGAGAGTGGAGGAGGCAGTGAGAGGTGAGACGGCAACAGTAGGGAGTATGGAGGGAGAGTAGGCAACAGTAGGGAGCATGGGGAGAAGGAAGGTGGCAGCAATGAAGGGCCTGGGAAGAGACAAGATGAGGTGAGCCTGGAAGAGGTGAGATGTCAGTAGAGAGCCTGGGGAGAGAGAGGCAGCAGCAAGGAACATGAGGAGAGAAAAAGTCAAAAGAGGGGAGCAATGAGAAAGAGGAGGCTTCAGCAATTAGCATGGGGAGAAAGGAGGACATGGAGGACTGAAGCATGTGGATGTTTGGAGGAGGCTTTGACAAAGAGCATGGGGAGAGAGGAGATGAACCAGGGAACTTCGAAAGTAAAGAAGCAAAGTATGGAGTCTAGGAAGAAAGGAAGTGACAGCAGGGAGAATGGAGAGAAAGGAGCTGGTAGTAGAGAACATGGGAGAAAGAAAGCTGCAGCGGTGAGGGTGGGGAATGATGAGGTGGCAGTGGGATGTCTGGGGAGAGAGAAGCAGCAGCTATGAGCTTGGAGGAGAGAGAAGGCGCAATTGGTATAGAATTAGAATAGTGGAAGCAGCAGCTGGGAGCATGAGGAGAAAGGAAAGGGTAGCTGGGAGTCCTGGGATATGTAATGTAATAGTGGGTATCATGAGGACAAAGGAAGGGGCAGCTGGGAGTCCTGGGATATATATGGTATCAGTGGGGAGCATTGGGAGAAAGGAGGGGGCAGCTGGGAGTCCTGGGATATATAAGGTATCAGTGGGGAGCATGCGGGGAAAGGAAGGGGTAGCTGGCAGTCTTGGTAAATATATAAGGTAGCAAACGGGAGCATAGGAAGAAAGGGAAGGACAACTGAGAGACATAAGGTAGCAGTGGGGAGCATGAGGAGGAAGGAAGGAACAGTTGGGAGTCCTGGGAGATATAAGGTAGCAGTGGGGAGCATGGGGAGAAAGGAAGGGACAGCTGGGAGTCCTGGGAGATATAAGGTAGCAGTGGGGAGCATGGGGAGAAAGGAAGGGACAACTGGGAGTCCTGGGAGATATAAGGTAGCAGTGGGGAGCATGGGGAGAAAGGAAGGAACATTTGGGAGTCCTGGGAGATATAAGGTATCAGTGGGGAGCATGAGGAGGAAGGAAGGGGCAGCTGGGAGTCCTGGGATATATAAGGTATCAGTGGGGAGCATGGGGAGAAAGGAAGGAACATTTGGGAGTCCTGGGATGTATAATGTAGCAGTGGGGAGCATGGGGAGAAAGGAAGGGACAGCTGGGAGTCCTGGGAGATGTAAGGTAGCAGTGGGGAGAACTGTCACGGTTTACCAATAACGTTCAGGAGTCAGTACTGTATAGTTAAATGCATAATTTATTAATAATAGAAAAGTAGAGCACACTATATACATAAGTAGCAAGCAGAGGGTTACAAGCCAGGGAGCACTGCTATCAGGGATAGAAGGCTGCCAAGTCTGACCACTTTGCTGGAGACTAGGCCTCAGCCACTGGTAGTCTCTGCAGGAACCAGGAGCAGGAACAGAAGCAGGAATCTGCTTCGTCTTGATCTGATTAAGTGAGAGTACTGACTCACGCCTGCAGTCAGTAGGGAGCGATATGTGACTCACGCCTGCAGTCAGTATAAGGAAATGGATACCTGACTCACATCTGCAGTCAGTATCAGAGCTGGTCTACAAGAGCCCCAGGTCCGCACTAGGTTGGGTGTCTGCTAGGTACAAGGAACAAATGTAAGAATGGTCAGACAGAGCCACAAGTCAGCACCAGAGGGGGTAGTCAGACAAGCCAGGTCATACACAGTTCAGGTAGTCAGCCAGAGCCACAGGTCTGCACCAGGTTGGGTGTCCACTAATAGGGATACGCAAAAGAATAGTCAGACAGAGCCACAGGTCAGCACCAGGTTGGATGGAAGACTAGCCAGGTCATACACAGAACCCAAGGTAATAGAACTGCTATGAACAACAACGCAAGGGCAAGTGAGTCAGGACTCAGACTAACCTTTAAACCCCTTCTCAAGAAGTAGGTAGGAGGAGCAGCTCAGAGGAAGGAAGTAGGTAGGAGGGGACTACAGGAAGCATGGCACATAAAACAGAGGCCTGCTGAATGCTTGAAGCCTCATACCTTCAGATAACGTTGAAAACAAGGTAAGCTGTAACAGTAACCCCCCCAAAGGCCCCCCTCCTTGGAGCCAGCCGGGGTTTGTCAGGGAATCGAGCATGAAACCTGCGTACCAATACAGGACATCACTGGCAGTTATCCAGGAGCGCTCCTCAGGACCATAGCCCTTCCAATGAATAAGGTACTGTAGGCAACCTCGAACCAAATGGGAGTCCAGAATATTTTGTACTTCATACTCCTCCTGATCTGAAACTGTCACGGGAGAAGGACAGACGGGAGCTGAGGTATACCGGTTGCAGACCAAGGGCTTTAACAGGGAGACATGGAAGACATTATGAATGCGCATACTGGCAGGAAGCTCCAAGGCACAGGCCACTAGGTTAATTTTGTGCAACAAATGGAAAGGACCAATGAATCGAGGAGCCAATTTGTTACAAGGGACCTGGAGGTGCAAGTTGCGGGAAGACAACCACACTCTGTCTCCTACTTGGAAGGTAGGTGCGGGCAGTCACCCACGGTCAGCCTGCCTTTTCTGTCACTGCAGAGAAGAGAGAAGAGAGAATAAGAAGATGGACAGTAAATGACCAGGATACTGAGGACCCATCTGGACATCAGGATTAATGGTAACTGATACTGTGCAGGAGATGTTGCTTTGTTAGTCGGGTTAACCCCATGAGTGCTGGCGGGGTAATTATACCCTACTGGCACTGAAAGAGTTAATTATACTAACATTGAAAAATGTTTAGGTACTTTGTATGTATTGAAAAGGGGCTTAGGGCCCCATATCAATACATCCACTGGGGACATAGGGTTTTTTTCCTTTCAATTGCTGAGTCGGCTGATTAAAGATCGGATAAGGGACTGTAGTCAGAATAAGACTGGGTCTTAAATTTCAGCACTAAAGAAAGTCGCTTATCAGATCTTAAAGGGACAGTAATGTCCCCAAAAGATATTTCCAGTTTTGTAGAGTTTAAAATAATAATCAATATGCTCCAAACCTTATCTCTCAAACCGCTATGGTCTGAGAGATATAGGGATTCAAAGTTCCCCCCTCCCTCCCCTTCTCCTTATGTCAGTTGTAAAGCTGACAGCAGGAGAATCGAGTCGTACGACTCAAGGCGGCTCTGCAGCAGAGCCGAAATCGCTTTATTGCTAAAGAAGGAATTCATTGTAAAGGTCTACAAAGTGTCCCCGGTTTGAAAGCACACTTAGTACACCTTTCCAATGAATGAATTCTTTTTAAGTACTGCGATTTTGGCTCTGCTGCAGAGCCACCTGCTGGTCCCCGGGCCGGGATCTCCTGCTGTCAGTTAGACGCTGACGTCAGGAGAAGGGGAGAGAGAGGGGAACTTTGAAGCCCTATATCTCTCAAACCGTAGCGGTTTGAGAGATAGGGTTTGGAACTTATTGGTTATTATTTAAACTCTACAAAACTGGACATTTTTTTTAATGTCCCTTTAATGGGCTAAAACGCATCTATCTTTAGCAGCATCAGAGGTTACTGAACTGAGCCCTAGTTCTGTTATAATTTCTCTGACAGTTAAAAGATACAACTCTTTGCAAAGCATTGGACACCCCCTCTAGCACTCAAAGGGTCAAGTCACTGATCCATACTGCTCATACTAATGTCTCCTAGGTGTCCTGCACTAAGTCTAAATGTACAGTTCCACATTCATATCTCTCAATTTAAAGGGATAGTAATGTTTCATAATAAAAGCAGCTCTAATTAATTATCATAGTATTTGGACCTTGGAGAGTGTTATTTCAATACTGTCAGAGTTGTAGTACAAGAGTAATTGAATGATAAAGTGTCCCCCTCCCGCCCCTTTTACTGATGTAACACTGCTCAGCCAGATCAGAAGGGAGGTGCCCAGGTAGACTGCAGAGAGGGACAATCTTCAATTAAGATAAGGGAAAAACCTGACAAACTTGTCAAGGGGGGCAGGGCTTTCATTGTTCTCATAGGAAGAAGGTTGTCCCCTGCTGTTATCTGTCTGGTCTATGGACTGGATTCCACATCTGAGAAGAGATGGCTTACACTAGGTAAAAGGGGCGGGAGGGGAAACTTTGCTTGTGAATATCTCTCAAACCATAAAGGTTTGAGAGATAAGACTTACATCGTTCATGTTTTTTTCATGCCTAAAAAATAAAATAAAGATAAAATGAAGTATTACTATCCCTTTACATATCCAAGATGTTTACTTACAGAACATGATATTTAAGTGCACATAATGTTTCACCATTTGATGTTCTATCTATATATATATATATATATATATATATATATCTGTATATATATATATATATATATATATATATATATATATATAGGCAAAACATTGCAGTGTATATCTCTCTGGCACTCAAAGGGTTAAATCCTTGTCCTGCTCGATAAAGCAAGGATTGCAGCTAAATTTACAACTATTGTTTTTTTATTATTATACTGCAGTTTTGGTCACCAGGTGGTGCTGTTGCTCTCACTTATAACCACAGACACAAGACTCAAGCTCTCTAATAAACCTCAATAACTCTTTGAGCTCCAGAGGGGTACGCAAAGCATTGCAGAGCAATGCGTTGAGTACTCCTCCGGCACTCAAAGGGTAAAAAAACTCACTTAGACATAAGCTAGTGCTGTCACAAACAAACAAAAAAAGTTTAAGAATAACCTTTGACTGAAAAGTCTCCCATCCGAGGCAGAACTCTTGTTTTATTCAGAAAGAAAAGCCATATAAACATATTTCTTCATAATAAACATTTTTTATTTTGTTTTCAAAAAGCTTTATTGAAAAATTTGGTAAGAATTACAAAGTGAAATGCAAACAATCACAGTCGAAAGCCGTGAGTCTCTAGTACAATAACCCCTTAAGGACCGGGAAAATCTGAGGTCGTTTTCCCTTAAGGAGCGGAGCAATTCTGACCTTTTTGACTATGTCTTTGTTCAACAGTGTTTTCCCTCTTAGGCTTTTATTCCACCCCCATAAATTATATACTGTTTTTTTAAGCACAAATAGGGCTTTCTTTTGATACCCCACGTATATGGATAACCCACCATTTACTTTATGAAAACTGAAAAAAAAGTTAAAAAAAGTTAAAAAAAAACACCATTTTTGATTTTTCGCTTGGGATGAGTTGGTCACAAAGGGTTAAATTTTTATGGAGACTGCATTAAAAGTATGACCGGTCAGTCATACCTACAAAATGCGCAGTTTAAAGTGGCCACTGTCCCCCCTGGGTGAAAATAGACTAGACACTCGGAGTCAGTATGTTTTGCATGCTGACTCTGTTTGTCAGAATGCCGGTACATGTGATCTCTGCTACAGCAATCACATGAACCAGCAAAGGCAAGAAGGGCTGAGACTGAACACCCCGGTCTCGGAGCGGTCAGTCTCAGCCTGGAATTAATGACAGCAGCGTGCACGGAGGCACGCTGCTATCATTTAAGCCATGACGGACCTGCTCCGTCATGGGTCCTTAAGTGGATAGCAACCCATGACGGTCCAGGTCCATCATGGGTCCTTAAGGGGTTAATAATACAAAAGTAAATGGTAGCATGTGAACAGCATAAATCAAGCATATAAGTTATGGGCTGTGAATCCAATGACTAAAACTGAAGCTTATCAAGAAAAGGCATCTGAAATAGGAAGATAGTTCTCAGTAAGTGCAGGAATATAATCAGCCATCTAACAGGGCGGTGGATGAAGGAAAAGAGAGAGCTGATTGACAACCTGTGTAATAAGAAGAAGCATAGGGCCGAGAGGGAGAGTGGGAAGAGGTTGAGAAAAAAAAAATGGAAATCAGGGGCATAGACCGGGGGGAGGGGCATGGTTCAGGAGTCCAATGGACGACTAGGCTCAGAGCATAAATAAGAGAGGTAAGCATGAATGGTTCAAGGTATAATAACAGATCACAGTTGCAATGCATCAGGCAATGACAGAGGCCTATCATCTAGAAGCATATCCCCCAAAATCTGAGCCTTTGTAGGAGGCTCAGGGCTCATCTCCAGGCACCGCCCGCCTCTATGGGGCCATGGAGGTCCTATATGAGGGCCATGGCTCCCATGTGTCTAGGAAGTGAGGGAGGGAGATGGTGGCAATAGCGTGACATTTTTCCTTGGCGAGCATGGAATCTACTTTAGAAAGCAATAAAGAGATGGATGGTGCAGATCTATTCCTCCACATCAGAGGAATGGTCGCTTTTGCGACAATAAGTAATGGGAATAATAAACTGTGCATGCGATTCGGTATAGTCCAAGTGATCGGTAAAAAGGAAGAGGTAGAGTAGGGGGTCTAGTGGGATCTGAAGGCCCAAGGCCCCGGAGGGATTCTTATGAATCAAGTTCCAGAATGGAGTAATTTTATCACATGTCCACCATATGTAGAACATCGTGCCAGGTTCCCAAGAGCATCGCCAACAAATGGGAGATGCCGATGCAGAATACATAGCTAAACGAGTTGGCGTCATATACCATCTAAAGCAGATTTTGAAATTCATTTCACGAGTTCTGGAGTCTCTCGCATACCTAAAATTCAATCTAAAGATCTTATTCCACTGAGTTAGGATGGAACTCCAGAGGGATTCTGATAACTACAGAATCTGTTCTAAACTGCAAGTAGGGCTCTAGGATAGATAAGTCCTGCAGTTCTCCTACTCTTCTCGATGAAATGAGGGCCACAAGAAGAGCCATCTTGAGGGTCCAATGGTTTAAAGGTTGATGATAGCAACTCTTTCAAGACCAAACTCAGGTCCCATACAGCAATTGAAGGAATTGACCTTGGCCATATAGTAGCTGCCGACTTCAAGAATCTCTGCACATAGCGGGGTTGGCTAAGTACTGTCCCAAAGATTTGCCTAAGGTGGCTATTTACACTTTTAGGATACCAGGACTTAAACCCTTAGAAAAGCATTCAGCCAAGAAATCCAGAAGAGCCGGAATGGAAGGTTTCAAGGCATATTTAGAATGTTCACTGCCCAGAAAGAAAATCTTGACCACGTGTTATCAAAGACTGCAGGCATACTGTCTCTTCTAGCACCGAGCCAAACTTTAATCACTCAGTCTGAAAGAACTTGGCTGCTTAATAACTGGGACCAGGAACCATGCTGAAAGCTTCAGATTTTTCACTTGAGGATGAGGCAATGGGCCCTGGAAAGGAAATCCATAATTGGCTCCTCTTGTGACATGGACTTCAGTAGATGAACCACAACCTTCAGTCCTCGGCCAGTATGAAGCTATAAATATAACTAAGTTCTTCTCCTGATAAAACTTTCTCAGGGAAATAGGAATGAGTCTCAGAGGTGGGAAGAAATAGGCCAGGCAAAAGTCCCACTTCTGTAACAGAGCACCCACTACTACGGGAAACTGAAAGAAAAAACTGGGGTACCTTCTTGTAGTACTTGGTGGCCATCAGATCTATTTGAGGTATTCCCTACTTCTCTGGGAGTGACAGAAAAATCCTGGAATGAAGGGACTATTCCTTTGGATGCATCATCCTCCGGCTCAGAAAATCCAAACAGTTGTATTTCCCTGGAATAATGAAAGCTGTAAAAGCCTCCAAGTTGACTTCTGCCCATTGAAGAATCCTTGAGGACAAGAGAAGGAAGGAAGGACTCCATGATTCTCCATGACAGGCTAGATAACATACCACTGTCATGTTGTCAGAACAGACTTCCCGAGGAAGGGAGTGACCATTTTAAAAGGCATTTCAGACAGTCTTAAGGTCCATGTGGTTTGAATGAAGGTTTATCTCGGAAGCTGACCAGAGACCCTGGAGTGAATGTAAGCCTAGGACTGCTCCCCATACTGACTTTCTGACATTGGTTGTAATGACTGTCCAGTCCAGAATTTTTCAGGGTGGCCCTGTTGACAGTCTGTTTCTAGACCACCATATCAAGGAACTCTTGACTACTAGAGATATAGGAACTTGATAATGAAGTGATCAAAGGTCCCTGTTACAAGATGACAGGACAAGCTGCTTTTAGGGTCTCATGTAAAGTCTTGCCCATGGGATTGTCCCTATTGATGAAGACATCATGCCCAGATCAGACATGAGATGACTGAGGGATAACTGAATGGGGGACCTGAGGAGAGCTGCCTGGTCCAGCAGTTTCTGTATCTAAACATCTTAAAAAAAGGTCTTATCCATGAAACAATCCAGGACCAGAACAGCTTTATCTATATATATAAAAGAAGACTTTGTGCCTGCCAAAACACACCCAGGGGAGGCATAAAGCATGAGTTACTATTCCTATTGGGTGATTCAATCATGCAGGGAGTTGGCCCGCCCCCACTATGCAGCCCGCCCACCACTATCAAAGTCAGAAAAAAACAATATGGCCACCACTTGCTCCTACACCACAGACAAACACACATGCCTCACTCATACAGCACCAAACTCACACACATGCCCCACTCACACAGCACCACACACACACACATGCCCCACTCACACACACACACATGCCCCACTCACACAGCACCAAACTCACACACATGCCTCACTCACACACACAGAGCACCACACACATGCCCCACTCACACAGCACCAAACACACATGCCCCCACTCACACACACAGACCACTCACACACACATATGCCCCACTCACACAGCACCAAACACACATGCCCCCACTCACACACACAGCACCACATACACACACAAAGCCAGAAATAAATATGGCTGACACACACACACACACACAATCACTTACCCTGACTCCCAGTGGCCTCAGCAGGACCTGTAGTGCAGCACCAGGGGAACAAAATGGCACTCAAAGGGTTAAGGTAGGCCCTCTGCTGAATTATTTCTTCACTGTCATCATTTGCCATGCAAGACACAGGACAGACAGCCATCAGGTACACACTTAACCCACTGACTGCCACAGGGTTGTGTATCAAGTTTTACCCCCTCAGGGAGTGTGTTCAAACCCCTCACACTGTAAACTTGCATTTCCCTCCCACTTCTCCTCCTTCCCCAGCATATTACTAACACTTTTCCACATTTCTCTTAAGCCCCGCCCCTACTCACGATTAAGCCCCGCCCCCTTTAACCCAAATTGCCCCATTGCTCTCTCCACATCAGCACCACATGAGGGACTCCACAAGTAAAAGTTCACAGGTATTACACACACATGCCCCACTCACACACACAAATGCTCCACTCACACACACACAAAGCCAGAAAGAAATATGGCTGACACACAGTCACTCACCCTGACTCCCAGTGGCCTCAGCAGGACCTGTACTACAGCCACTGAGGAACAAAATGGCACTCAAAGGGTTAAGGTAGGTCCTTATTGCTGAATTACTTCTTCACTGTCATCATTTGCCATGCAAGACACAGGACAGACAGCTATCAGGTACACACTTAACCCACTGACTGCCACAGGGTTGTGTATCAAGTTTTACCCCTCAGGGAGTGTGTTCAAACCCCTCACACTGTAAACGTGCATTTCCCTCCCACTTCTCCTCCTTCCCCAGCCTATTACTAACACTTTTCCACATTTATGTTAAGCCCCGCCCCTACTCGCGATTAAGCCCCACCCACTTTTAACCCAGATTGCTCCATTTGTCTCTCCACATCAGCACTATATTAGTCCCCTCTAGGGACTCCACAAGTCAAAGTTCCCAGGTATGAACACACTTCCCACTGCTATTTAACTCTCACATGCCTCTCTATACCTTAACCATTTGAGTGCCAGAGGGGTACACAACTCATGCACGCATGTGTTTCTGCTCATATATGTTGTGTGTGTACATCGCTGTTACTAGGGTGACCACATGTCCCGGAATGCCCGGGACTGTCCCTTAATTCTTTGTTGTGTCCCGCGTCCCGAATGATACCCCCCCGGGACAATATAGAGTCCCGGAATCATCAGGGCAGTCCTGTTCTGTTGTGAGCCCTGTTCTGCTTCTGTGCGCGCCGGTGCTGCAGGCCAGCTGAGGTGCTCACTGAGTCATCACAGCGGCAGCCTAGAGCCTACTCTGTAAGTAACAACATGCACGTCGCCATGCACAACCACCAGCCAATGAAGAGAGCAGTTGCACAATGGCTGGCTGGTCTGTGTGCATGTGGATTGAAACACCGATGCAGGCCATGTGATTGTGAGTGAGTGAGGCAGCACTGAGCAAGACTGCAAACAAGAAGAGTGAGCTGAGCGCGGGGCCTTTCAGACAGTGACAGACTCTGACTGAGCGCAGTGAGGCGGCTGAAGCGGCAAATGAAGACGCGGCGGCAGAGGGCAGAAGGAACTTGGAGGAGAAAGACAGAAAGTTAGAGAGAGAGTGGAGAGGATTTCATTGGAGGATTAAGCGCAGGCTGCAGCAGAGACATAGTCCCAAGGCTAAGTGGCTGTGCTCCCGCCGGAGGGCGCGGACTTCCTGTCTCCCTGGCTAAGTTATTCTTCTCTTCTCTCCTGACAGTAAGTTTAATTGTAAACCACACCACTGCAGACTGTCAGTCTTCTTCAGTCAAGAAAACACTACTATACGCACATAGCTAATAAACATAGCATAGTTGTTTCTGTTACTTTCATACATATACAGCCGATTTTTTTAACCCTGAATGCCTGCCAGGTAGAGGGGGGTATCATGCAGCAACAACACATACACTCTGTGAAGTAGGGTGACCACATGTCCCGGAATGGCAGATTGGAAATGTGGTCACCCTAGCTGTTACATATGTGTGTCCATCTCCAGTGTGTCTGTGTGTGTGCGTGTCTTTTGCATGTTTCTGCCGCTCACTGTGTGTATGTGCATACCTCCCAACATTTCACATGGCCAAAGAGGGACACTGTAGTTTTAGGTGATATTGTTGGGGCGTGGCTGGTGGGCAGGGCATTAGTAAGAATTTTTAGGTTATTTCATGACCTATTACTGACTATTT
The DNA here is from genome assembly GCA_037306005.1 of Rhinophrynus dorsalis. NCBI lineage: Eukaryota > Metazoa > Chordata > Amphibia > Anura > Rhinophrynidae > Rhinophrynus > Rhinophrynus dorsalis. Next base: position 621,322,948 of record CM074719.1, on the reverse strand, counting down.
ATGTAACTGAATAAATGATTTAGTGCAAGACCAAAGTATTTTATTTGCACAGACTAATGTATAAACACATATACTGAAGTTTATTGCTTTATTGCTGTAGAGCAAAGTAATACACACCACACAGTCAGGGCTGGTGCAAGGATTTTTGCCACCCTAGGCAAAACCTAATTTTGCCGCCCATTTCGCTCCGCCCCTTGTGTCCCACCCCTTTGTACCCCACCTACTTATACCCAACCTCTTTTCATGATTGTCCTCTCTCTGCCCCCTGCGCCAGTCTGCCCCTGGTCTGGAGATGCCTGTAGGAGATGCCCCCACCAGCTCCAACTTGCCCCTTATCAGCTTCACTTTGGCCCTATCAGCTGCACTTTGCCCCCCATCAACTCCAACTTGCCCCTATCAGCTCCACTTTTCCCCCATCAACTCCAACTTACCCCCATCAGCTCCACTTTGCCCCCCACCAGCTCCACTTTTTCCCCACCAGCTCCACTATGCCCCCCATCCGCTCCACTATGCCCCCCATCAGCTCCACTATGCCCCCAGCAGCTCCAACTTGCCACCATCAGCTACACTTTGCCCACCATCCGCTCCAACTTGCCCCCATCAGCTCCACTTTGCTCCCCATCCGCTCTAACTTGCCCCCACCCGCTCCACTTTTGACCCCCCTTCAGTTCCACTATGCCTCTATCAGCTCCAACTTGCCCCTATCAGCTCCAACTTACCCCCATCGGCTCCACTTTGCCCCCCAGCAGCTCCACTATGCCCCCAGCAGCTCCAACTTGCCACCAACAGCTCCAACTTGCCCCCATCAGCTCCACTTTGCCCCCATCCGCTCCAACTTGCCCCCACCAGCTCCACTTTGCCCCCCTTCAGCTCCACTTTGACCCCCCTTCAGCTCCACTTTGACCTCCATCCACTTCAACTTACCCCCATCAGCTCCAACTTGCCCCCAGCAGCTCCACTATGCCCCCTCAGCTCCAACTTGCCCCCATCAGCTCCACTTTGACCTCCATCCGCTCCAAATTACCCCCATCAGCTCCAACTTGCCCCCAGCAGCTCCACTATGCCCCCTCAGCTCCAACTTGCCCCTATCAGCTCCAACTTGCCCCCATCATCTCCACTTTGCCCCCCATACGCTCCAACTTGGCCCCAGCAGCTCCAGTATGCCCCCTCAGCTCCAACTTGCCCCCCATCACATACCTGTACCTCCCACGCAGTCTTCTCTTCAGTAATGCAGAGCGCAGCGGGAGATCATGACTCCCAGCGCGCACTGCATTACTAAAGATCCGACCCAATGAGGGAGCGCTGTAGCAACACAGACCTGACTGTGTTGTGGTTCCCGGCATGGTGTGTGCGGGCGCAGCTCTTCTCCGCTGCATGGCCGCGCCCCCAGTACGTGTGCGCCCTAGGCCGGCGCCTACCTCGCCTATAGGTGGAGCCGGCCCTGCACACAGTCTGACCTCCTAAAAAGAGGGACAACAGGGTGGGAAAGAGGGACAGAGGGATTTGGCCCTCAAAGAGGGACTGTCCCTCCTAAAGAGGGACACTTGGGATGTATGGTATGTGTCTGCCTGTGTGTTGCATATGTCTGTGTTTATCAGTGTGTCTGCATTTCACACACGTGCGCCCAACGGTCATAACATGACGGGCAACGCCGTCCCACATTGCTAGTTCTTTCTAGAAGCAGATATGACTTTTTGATGTGACCAGAGAAAAGTGCTCTCTTAGGTGAGGAGGGGAAGAAGCTTTTATTACCCAGTCATCCAAATATGGAACTACTACCACATAATTTTCCTTTAGGAAAGCAATTACCACAGCCAGAATTTTGGTAAAAACTCTGTGTGCTGAGGTCAGGGCAAAAGCAAGTGCCAAAAACTGGTAATGAGAGGTAAAGCCTCCATACCTGACGGCAATTCTCAAACACTTTTGGCAACTCGGAGGAATAGGAACATGAAGATAGGTGTCTTTTAAGTCCACCGTTGCCATCCAGTCCCCATAATGAAGAATGTTGATTGTGGACCTGAGGTTTTCCATCTTGAAATGCTCCTGGACAATAAACTGGTTCAGGAAGGTAAGGTTTGCCACCAAATGAAAACCGCCTGACTTCTTGGGGACCAGAAAAATTATAGAATAAGTTCCACTTTGGCAACAAGGTATAGGCACTGGAATCAGGACCTGTTCTAGGACAAGCTCCCTGATAACATGGCAAAATGCCTCTCTTTTTGTGTGAGAACCTGAAACCATAGTCGTGAGAATCTCTCTGGTGGTAGAGCCTGAAAAAGGATTTTGTATCCTTCTTCAATGATTTTCAAGATCCAGGAATATGTGGTAATACTTCACCAATGATCCAAGAAATAAAGAAGTCCCTCCCCCAATGAAATCCAAGGCCTGGTATCATTACCGTGATTTAAGAAAAGTCTCCTGCATGGGTTTCTGGCATTTACTTCCTTTTGGTACATAAGATCTTGATGCAGGTCTTTTGCCTTTGGATGGTTTCTTCTGGTCTTCAAAAGCTTTTCTTCCAGCTAAGTGGGGGCAACACTAGGGTAGAAGGTGATGGCACTGTCTCATAGCTCCTGTGAAGAGAGGTCTCTATCTTTCTGTCCAATAGATCCTTGAACCCTGATCCATCCTTCACAGGAAAAGTTTTCCTGGATAGACATGTCACATGGACTTCTACTTTGAGACCTTCATCCCCAAAGACTAAATATTTAGGATCAAAGGGGAACAGGCTGTTAAGTTTTCTGGGAAAAGATACATGTTTTTCTGGATTTGCCCATTCCTGCCTAATGAGCCCAGAAACTGCACTGGAAAAAACATATGTTTTTTCTTGTACCGCAGGTAAAGATTGTCTGCCATTGATTTTGGATTTTTGTTCTCCTTAATGTCTAGGGAAACACAGATATTTTTCAGGAGGGAATCCACACATTCTGGGAAGAGATATGAATCTTCCCTGCAGCCTTTGTCAGAATCCTAAGAGGAAGAGTCTGTATCAGATGCCTCCTGGGGTCTCCTCCTGGAAGATGAGCCCTATCTAGAACCAGAGGGGCTGCCATCTCTTCCTCTGCTCGGAGACTTTTCCAGGTCTTCTTAGCAATAGATGAAAAGAGAGGGACCAAAGATTCCATATCAATAGGCATAATGGCCTAAAGAAGATGTGGCATCTGTGAAAATGCCAGAGAGTTCACATCCACCATACAGGAGGGACACAACTTTTTTAGATAACCAGCTTCTAGTGAGCTTTACAAAGAAGGAAGATAGAAGAACAGACCATAAACCTGTGCTCCTCCAGAATAATAGTGATTAGTGCACCCTATATAGGGCATATGTAATAACACTGTATAAGAATGAGGCATTAGTGCCAACCTTTTATTGGAGAGCCCCTGTATTCCTTGCTGCACACTTCAGGTATCTCTATTTATTCCTTAATGGACACTTTAATATAATTAATAGTATTATAAGGTAATATACACATATATATTCTTTACACATTTAGGTGAGTTAGCGCTGGAAGTTGTTTTTTCTGTCTGAAGATAGAAGAAGCCTGGAGATCCATCTAGGAAAACAATATACATAAAATATCATGATAAGGTCCATACAAGCATGCTCACAAAAGAAGAAACAATACATGTGTGCCTCAACACCTAAGCAAAGGTACTTAAAAAGAGCAGTATATGACAATACTGGGGCTGGCCTGGCTTGCCATAATGCATGCACAGAACTATAGAAATCATGAGTTGCATGGTGCAATGGTGAAATATCAGGATAGACTAAAGGATCTGAACATGTATAGCTTGGAGGAGAGAAGAGAGAGAGGGGATATGATAGACACATTCACATACATGAAGGGATTCAACAAAGTGCAGGAGGGAAGTACATTTCACAGGAGTAAAAATGTTAGGACAAGAGGCCATAGTCTAAAACTAGAGGGACACAGGTCTAATTGTAATGTAAGAAAGTTTTACTTCACTGAGAGGGTAGTAGATAAGTGGAATAGCCTACCAGCAGAAGTGGTAGAAGTTAATACAGTGACAGAATTTAAGCATGCATGGGATAGGCATAAGTCTCTAAGTTTCTATGTTCTTATCTAGGATTAAGTGTAGCAAAAAACTCACAAGAGTGGTATAAAGGTGATACCTTTTAATGGCTAACTGAGGACATAACAAGTGCAAACTTTCAGGACACTAAGGTCCCTTCTTCAGGCATGGGTTAACAAACTCAGGTTGATGTATGATGGACTCCTACCTAGGTAAGTACTTCTGTTACACACAGTAATTATACAGATACGCCTGACTGCTGTATGATGGACTCCTACCTAGGTAAGTGTGTCTGTTACACATAGTAATTATATAGATACACCTGGCTGCTGTGTGATGGACTCCTACCTAGGTAAGTGCTTCTGTTACACCCAGTAATTATATAGATACACCTGACTGCTGTATGATGGACTCCTACCTAGGTAAGTGCTTCTGTTACACACAGTAATTATATAGATACACCTGACTGCTGTGTGACGGACTCCTACCTAGGTAAGTGCTTCTGTTACACACAGTAATTATATAGATACACCTGACTGCTGTGTGATGGACTCCTACCTAGGTAAGTGCTTCTGTTACACACAGTAATTATATAGATACACCTGACTGCTGTGTGACGGACTCCTACCTAGGTAAGCGCTTCTGTTACACACAGTAATGATATAGATACGCCTGACTGCTGTATGATGGACTCCTACCTAGGTAAGTGCTTCTGTTACACACAGTAATAATATAGATACACCTGACTGCTGTGTGATGAACTCCTACCTAGGTAAGTGCTTCTGTTACACACAGTAATTATATAGATACACCTGACTGCTGTATGATGGACTCCTATCTAGGTAAGTGCTTCTGTTACACACAGTAATAATATAGATACACCTGACTGCTGTGTGATGAACTCCTACCTAGGTAAGTGCTTCTGTTACACACAGTAATTATATAGATACACCTGACTGCTGTATGATGGACTCCTATCTAGGTAAGTGCTTCTGTTACACACAGTAATAATATAGATACACCTGACTGCTGTATGATGGACTCCTACCTAGGTAAGTGCTTCTGTTACACATAGTAATAATATAGATACGCCTGATTGCTGTGTGATGGACTCCTACCTAGGTAAGTGCTTCTGTTACACACAGTAATTATACAGATACGCCTGATTGCTGTGTGATGGACTCCTACCTAGGTAACTGCTTCTGTTACACACAGTAATTATATAGATACACCTGACTGCTGTATGATGGACTCCTATCTAGGTAAGTACTTCTGTTACACACAGTAATTATACAGATACACCTGTCTACTGTATGATGGGCTCCTACCTAGGTAAGTGCTTCTGTTACACACAGTAATTATATAGATATACCTGACTGCTGTGTGATGGACTCCTACCTAGGTAAGTGCTTCTGTTACACACAGTAATTATATAGATACACCTGACTGCTGTGTGATGGACTCCTATCTAGGTAAGTGCTTCTGTTACACACAGTAATTATATAGATACACCTGACTGCTGTATGATGGACTCCTACCTAGGTAAGTCCTTCTGTTACACACAGTAATTATATAGATACGCCTGACTGCTGTATGATGGACTCCTACCTAGGTAAGTGCTTCTGTTACACACAGTAATAATATACATACACCTGACTGCTGTATGATGGACTCCTACCTAGGTAAGTGCTTCTGTTACACACAGTAATTATATAGATACACCTGACTGCTGTATGATGGACTCCTACCTAGGTAAGTGCTTCTGTTACACACAGTAATTATATAGATACGCCTGACTGCTGTATGATGGACTCCTACCTAGGTAAGTGCTTCTGTTACACACAGTAATTATATAGATACGCCTGACTGCTGTATGATGGACTCCTACCTAGGTAAGTGCTTCTGTTACACACAGTAATAATATACATACACCTGACTGCTGTATGATGGACTCCTACCTAGGTAAGTGCTTCTGTTACACACAGTAATTATATAGATACACCTGACTGCTGTATGATGGACTCCTACCTAGGTAAGTGCTTCTGTTACACACAGTAATTATATAGATACACCTGACTGCTGTGTGATGGACTCCTACCTAGGTAAGTGCTTCTGTTACACACAGTAATTATATAGATGCACCTGACTGCTGTGTGATGGACTCCTACCTAGGTAAGTGCTTCTGTTACACACAGTAATTATATAGATGCACCTGACTGCTGTATGATGGACTCCTACCTAGGTAAGTGCGTCTGTTACACATAGTAATTATATAGATACGCCTGACTGCTGTGTGATGGACTCCTACCTAGGTAAGTGTGTCTGTTACACATAGTAATTATATAGATACACCTGACTGCTGTATCATGGACTCTTACCTAGGTAAGTGCTTCTGTTACACACAGTAATTATATAGATATACCTGACTGCTGTGTGATGGACTCCTACCTAGGTAAGTCCTTCTGTTATACACAGTAATTATATAGATACACCTGACTGCTGTATGATGGACTCCTACCTAGGGAAGTGCTTCTGTTACACACAGTAATTATATAGATACACCTGACTGCTGTATGATGGACTTCTACCTAGGTAAGTGCTTCTGTTACACACAGTAATTATATAGATACACCTGACTGCTGTATGATGGACTCCTACCTAGGTAAGTGCTTCTGTTACACACAGTAATTATATAGATACACCTGACTGCTGTATGATGGACTCCTACCTAGGTAAGTACTTCTGTTACACACAGTAATTATATAGATACACCTGACTGCTGTATGATGGACTCCTACCTAGGTAAGTGCTTCTGTTACACACAGTAATTATATAGATACACCTGACTGCTGTATGATGGACTCCTACCTAGGTAAGTGCTTCTGTTACACACAGAAATTATATAGACACACCTGACTGCTGTGTGATGGACTCCTACCTAGGTAAGTGCTTCTGTTACACACAGTAATTATATAGATACACCTGACTGCTGTATGATGGACTCCTACCTAGGTAAGTACTTCTGTTACACACAGTAATTATATAGATACACCTGACTGCTGTATGATGGACTCCTACCTAGGTAAGTGCTTCTGTTACACACAGTAATTATATAGATACACCTGACTGCTGTATGATGGACTCATACCTAGGTAAGTGCTTCTGTTACACACAGTAATTATATAGATACACCTGACTGCTGTATCATGGACTCCTACCTAGGGAAGTGCTTCTGTTACACACAGTAATTATATAGATATACCTGACTGCTGTATGATGGACTCCTACCTAGGGAAGTGCTTCTGTTACACACAGTAATTATATAGATACACCTGACTGCTGTATCATGGACTCCTACCTAGGTAAGTGCTTCTGTTACACACAGTAATTATATAGATACACCTGACTGCTGTATGATGGACTTCAACCTAGGTAAGTGCTTCTGTTACACACAGTAATTATATAGATACACCTGACTGCTGTATGATGGACTCCTACCTAGGTAAGTACTTCTGTTACAGACAGTAATTATATAGATACACCTGACTGCTGTATGATGGACTCCTACCTAGGTAAGTGCTTCTGTTACACACAGTAATTATATAGATACACCTGACTGCTGTATGATGGACTCCTACCTAGGTAAGTGCTTCTGTTACACACAGTAATTATATAGACACACCTGACTGCTGTGTGATGGACTCCTACCTAGGTAAGTGCTTCTGTTACACACAGTAATTATATAGATACACCTGACTGCTGTATGATGGACTCCTACCTAGGTAAGTACTTCTGTTACACACAGTAATTATATAGATACACCTGACTGCTGTATGATGGACTCCTACCTAGGTAAGTGCTTCTGTTACAGACAGTAATTATATAGATACACCTGACTGCTGTATGATGGACTCCTACCTAGGTAAGTGCTTCTGTTACACACAGTAATTATATAGATACACCTGACTGCTGTATGATGGACTCCTACCTAGGTAAGTGCTTCTGTTACACACAGTAATTATACAGATACACCTGACTGCTGTATGATGGACTCCTACCTAGGGAAGTGCTTCTGTTACACACAGTAATTATATAGATACACCTGACTGCTGTATGATGGACTCCTACCTAGGTAAGTACTTCTGTTACACACAGTAATTATATAGATACACCTGACTGCTGTATGATGGACTCCTACCTAGGTAAGTACTTCTGTTACACACAGTAATTATATAGATACACCTGACTGCTGTGTGATGGACTCCTACCTAGGTAAGCGCTTCTGTTACACACAGTAATTATACAGATACACCTGACTACTGTATGATGGACTCCTACCTAGGTAAGCGCTTCTGTTACACACAGTAATTATATAGATACACCTGACTGCTGTAAGATGGACTCCTACCTAGGTAAGTGCTTCTGTTACACACAGTAATTATATAGATACACCTGACTGCTGTATGATGGACTTCTACCTAGGTAAGTGCTTCTGTTACACACAGTAATTATATAGATACACCTGACTGCTGTATGATGGACTTCTACCTAGGTAAGCGCTTCTGTTACACACAGTAATTATATAGATACACCTGACTGCTGTATGATGGACTTCTACCTAGGTAAGCGCTTCTGTCACACACAGTAATTATATAGATACACCTGACTGCTGTGTAATGGACTCCTACCTAGGTAAGTGCTTCTGTTACACACAGTAATTATATAGATACACCTGACTGCTGTATGATGGACTTCTACCTAGGTAAGTGCTTCTGTCACACACAGTAATTATATAGATACACCTGACTGCTGTGTAATGGACTCCTACCTAGGTAAGTGCTTCTGTTACACACAGTAATTATATAGATGCACCTGACTGCTGTATGATGGATTCCTACCTAGGTAAGTGCTTCTGTTACACACAGTAATTATATAGTTACACGCAGTAATTTTACAGATACGCCCGACTGCTGTGTGATGGACTCCTACCTAGGTAAGCGCATCTGTTACACACAGTAATTATATAGATACACCTGACTGCTGTATGATGGACTCCTACCTAGGTAAGCGCATCTGTTACACGCAGTAATTATATAGATACACCTGACTGCTGTATGATGGACTCCTACCTAGGTAAGCGCATCTGTTACACGCAGTAATTATATAGATACACCTGACTGCTGTATGATGGACTCCTACCTAGGTAAGTGCTTCTGTTACACACAGTAATTATATAGATACACCTGACTGCTGTATGATGGACTCCTACCTAGGTAAGTGCTTCTGTTACACGCAGTAATTATACAGATACACCTGACTGCTGTATGATGGACTTCTACCTAGGTAAGCGCTTCTGTTACACACAGTAATTATATAGATACACCTGACTGCCGTATGATGGACTCCTACCTAGGTAAGTACTCCTGTTACACACAGTAATTATACAGATACACCTGACTGCTGTGTGATGGACTCCTACCTAGGTAAGCGCATCTGTTACACGCAGTAATTATACAGATACGCCCGACTGCTGTGTGATGGACTCCTACCTAGGTAAGCGCTTCTGGTACACGCAGTAATTATACAGATACGCCCGACTGCTGTGTGATGGACTCCTACCTAGGTAAGCGCTTCTGTTACACACAGTAATTATATAGATACACATGACCGCTGTATGATGGACTCCTACCTAGGTAAGCGCTTCTGTTACACACAGTAATTATATAGATACACATGACCGCTGTATGATGGACTCCTACCTAGGTAAGTCCTTCTGTTACACACAGTAATTACATAGATACACCTGACCGCTGTATGATGGACTCCTACCTAGGTAAGCGCTTCTGTTTTACACACAGTAATTATACAGATACACCTGACCGCTGTATGATGGACTCCTACCTAGGTAAGTGCTTCTGTTACACACAGTAATTATACAGATACACATGACCGCTGTATGATGGACTCCTACCTAGGTAAGTCCTTCTGTTACACACAGTAATTACATAGATACACATGTCCGCTGTATGATGGACTCCTACCTAGGTAAGTCCTTCTGTTACACACAGTAATTACATAGATACACCTCACCGCTGTATGATGGACTCCTACCTAGGTAAGTCCTTCTGTTACACACAGTAATTATATAGATACACCTGACTGCTGTACAATGGACTCTCACCTAGGTAAGTGCTTCTGTTACACACAGTAATTTTATGGCAGAACAGAGGCTTCATATTATGCTTCATGGTGGACTCTCTGGAGGCTTCTTTGAGCCTTCCGGGCACGAAAATCCACGCGATTCGCAAGGAGATTCGCTCAGTCCTAAAACAGGATCAAATCTCCTTGTGGTTGTTGACTTGTGTGGTGGGCCTTCTGGCTGCCTTGATTCAGGCAATTTTTCCCTTCATTATCGAGCCCTACAATGCCTCAAGGTGCTTCATCTGCGCTGCGGCCTTGGTTACACCGACCTGATTGCTCTCTCACCCGACGCACTGGTGGAGCTTGTCTGGTGGCTCAGGCACTTGGATGTCTGGAATGGCAGGGCTATTTTCGGCATGGTGCCGGACATAGTTATAGAGTCCGATGCCAGTATCCTTGGTTGGAGCGCTCAGATGGGTGCTCTTTCTACCGGCGGCAAGTGGTCTCCCGACGAGGCTTCTCTGCACACCAATTGTCTGGAACTGTTGGCCGAGTCCTTTGCACTCAAGAGCTTGGTCAAGGATCGAGTTCGCTGCTGCATCTTGCGGAGGATGGACAACATCTCGGCGGTGCAGTATATAAATCGTCTGGGCGGCACGAGAGCCAAGCCTTTGGCCGATCTGGCAAAAGATTTCTGGCATTTTTGTCCGGACCGTGATATTTCAGTGATCACAGAGCACTTACCTGGTCTTTCCAATGTCGTGGCGGATTGGAATTCCAGGTATCTCTCCGATTGCAGCGATTGGATGCTTCATTCGGAAGTGTTCGCTCGCTTACACGGTCTTTGGGGTCCTTCAAGCATGGACTCCGGGGAAGAATTACGCGTTTCCCCTGTTCTCCATGATCCCTCGGACGCTGTTGCTGGTTCGTCGCCAGGCGGCAACTGTGGTTGTGGTGACGCCATTTTGGCCGATGCAACCGTGGTTCCCTCCACTTCTGGAACTGTCGGCCGATTTCCCTCGCCTCCTCCCGTCATCCTCTCACCTGTTTTCCGATCTCTCCGGCGCTCCATGCGCTTTTGGGAGTCCCTCAGGCTCCGGCGGCTTTTCGACGTCGGTTCAGGCGTTACTGGCGGAATCATGGGCTCCGGGTACCAGAGTTATGTATGGATCCGTCTGGTCGGTTTGGAGTTGTTGGTGCGTGGAACAGGGTTTGGATCCCGTTTCTGCCTCTCCGGTGAACGTGGTTAATTTTCTGTCTTCTTTGTTTGTTTCTGGCAAAGCCTATCGTACGATCAATATTTACCGTTCAGCCATTTCAGCTGGCTATATTCCGGAGGATGGGGTTCCGGTTGGCCAATCAGTACTTGTTTGTCACCTCCTGCAGGGTATTCGTATTCGCCTCCGTGTCTTAATAAAATTCTGACTTTCCTTCACATCTAGTTTGGAAAATCCACAAACTATATAGATACATCTGATTGCTGTATCATGGACTCCTACCTAGGTAAGTGCTTCTGTTACACACAGTAATTATATATATATATACACCTGACTGCTGTATGATGGACTTCTACCTAGATAAGTGCTTCTGTTACATACAGTAATTATATAGATACGCCTGAATGCTATATGATAGACTCCTACCTAGGTAAGTGCTTCTGTTACACACATTAATAATATATATACACCTGACTGCTGTATGATGGACTCCTACCTAGGTAAGTCTGTTACACACAATAATTCTATACTTATAACTAAATGCTGAATGATGTACACCTACCAAGGTAAGTCCTTCTGTTAAACCCAGTAAGGGTGACTTGTTCCTATAGTATTTTTCCTCTTTAAAGCACTGTTGATAAGTTTTTGATCCCCAGCTGTTGTTGAACTACAACTACCATCATTCGCAGCCAGCGAGAGTACAAAGCTTTGACAATCCTTGCTTTAAAAACACCTCAATAGTAATGTAACAATAGAAACAGAAGGGTTCCCTTGGGAATGTATTTGAAGTTTCAGCTTTTATCACAGCAACTTTTACCAGTAAGGGACACGGTGGCTGAGCAGACTAATAAAACTCTACAATCCTTTCTCACATTCATTTGAACTGTAGCTCTGAGCATTAAATAAATGTAATGTACAACTTAACAACCTGAGTTGTTTTTTTGTTTTTTAGCAATATTGCTGAGAATGATTTTTATGAAACTGTTCTCATGAAGTAGACCTTAGATAAACACAATTCTACACCAATAAAATGTTGCTGTATTCAGGAAGAGTTATAAAAAGGCAAGGTCTAGATTAAAGGTGTGCAGAACTTCCACTCACAGGAAGAGTTTCAGTGGAAAACAGAGCCTACCTCCTGCCATGGGAATTCCCATGAGAAATCCCTTTCTACTGACCTCTTTCATGTGACGGAATGAAGTGAGTGTGAGGGAATGTCAGAAAAGGAGAGTGAGAATGTTGTGGCATGGTGCAGGATTGTCAGAATACAGAGTGGGAACATGGATCTGGAAGGTATTGCAATAGGCTTTCTTTACCACTGATACATTTCACCTGTTTTTCCTTCCTGCAGGAATCTTCTCAGAAAGGGTAAACGTAGCTTCCTTCCCATGGAAATTCTAGAGAGGAGGAGATTCAGACTTCAGCTATACCATTTATGCTCCTTTTCTTCCTGCATCTCATCAACCTTTTTCCTTTTTCTCTGGAATAGAGAAATAAGGGGATAAAAAGGTTTAAGATGCAAGCCAATGGGGCAAGACCAGCATAGACAGGATGCACCATAAGCTATCCCAGGCATCCTTTGGTAGCACCAGAGAAGAAGACAATTCTACTGTTGGAGCTGGGGAACTAGCAGATAACAGAGTCTGATGAAACAAATAGCTGGGAAGCACCTGAGCCCCTGGATGAACCAGGTGCCAACATTCCCGCAGCAGACCCACTCCCAGCAACTGTTGCATTGGAAGACCGTACAGTGGTTCTGTTACAACACGTACGTCCCATAGGCTGAGAAACTGGGCCACCACTGGAAAATGGAATAGAACCCACTGACAAAAGATTCCACAATGGAAGAAAACAAGGGAGCCCATGACCCCACTGTCATACAACCGAAAGAAAGAGAACCCACACCTCCCCCACATCTCTCAAAGATGGCTTCCTCCCAAAAGGGCTCTTTCTTCTCCAACCCACCCTGTCCAACCAATCTGAGATTCTCACAGCCATGTTAGTCTTTGACATGAGAGGCATCGGGCTCCTATTCCTACACTGATTGTGCCTGAAACTTAGGCTGAGCCTTTCTGATGGCCTGGCTTCTTCACAGAGGTTTGTGTGGAACGGAGCTAGCCCCTCTGCTCATGGACGGAACCTGAGCCTTTCTCAGAGCAAGCTGAGTCTGTAGCTAGTGGCCTTCCTCAGCAGTGGATGCCCACCAAACCTCCCCCAGGAACATCCAGCAGCAGATAAACTGTTGGCAAATAGAGAGCTCCTCATGAGACTGCTTCACTCCCAGGCTCTCCTCCGCCAAATGGCATTGATGCCTAACCGCATTGGGAAAACCTCTTGTAGAATGCCTCCTCACAATGTCAACCCCCTAACCCCACCTACTGAAATGCTCCCTTCCCGCTCATTCCTTGAGCCAACCAGTATTCCTTGACATTGCTGTTGAGAAGCACTGATCTAGAGGAAGGAAAAAAAAGATTAACTAAATCATTGTAGCCATTTCCAATTAAGTGGGTGAAAAAAGTCCATTCTGAGTCCTAAAGGCAATTGGATATGTCCCTTGATCAGCCTCCTGTCTGCTTGGAAACCAGCTCAAATACATAAGTTGAAGGCTGGGCCTGTATTTGTGGGAGGGGTTGCGTTTCTAAGTCGTCTGAACATGCTTCCGTCGTTAGCTAGAACGTCATTTCCGGTCCCCGATCAACGTGAGGCCGAGCTCCCATTCATGCCGACATCGCCACGCTCCTCCGGGTGGTGCACACTCAGACAAGCTCCCATACTAACCAGTTCTCAATCGCTGTATCATATGGCCAGCCACATACGGAGCAACCAAGCTATAGTTCCTCTCTATCATGGCACTTTCTAAGCCCCAATAGTTCATTAAACACCACATTGTTCACTCAACAATCTCAGCGGATATCACTACAGCTGTCCAGCGTTTCCTCCCAGCCACCTTTCATGCTACAACTTCGGGTCACACACCTTATGAGGGCGACTGCACATACAGCACATTACGTTCTAAGCAGCATCACATCATCCTGAGTTCACTAACAATTCACATTTTACTGCAGCCTTTACATATAGCAGCTTTTACAAGATAGCATGGTTCAGCTGAGCATCATGGGAATGGTAGTCCCACCCATTATAATATAATCACACTATTACTCCCCTTCTCAGCAGTATAACATCACGCAATGCCCCTACATATACTATGTAATCATTCCATGGCTACACCATGTTATGCAGATTCACTTTCCATATGTATTTCTTGACCATACATATGCCACATTAATGGTCTAGAGTATCCTTAATGTCCAAACCAATTGCTTTTCTACAATCACCATATTTATTGAATATCATACATTAAACGTGTATCATTGCTCATTGGGTAAGTATATTTGCAATAAAGTTGTACTTTCCATGTTATTCACGTACTTGCATATGCTACTTTTATCAGTTATACCATACCATATGTACCAATACAAATATTCCTAGTGTAAACCAACATCCACCATATTAATGTAGCACTACTACATTCCTATTGTAACCTACGTCCAGTTATTCCATACTGCAAGTACCATTACTTCACTTCTATTATAACCAATGTCCAGTTATTCCATACTGTATGTACCAATACAACATTGTTATAAACAACGCCAGTTATTACCATATTGTGCACCAGTACAACATTCCACTGTAACCACTTCCAGTTACCCCATACTGTATGTACCACTACAACATTCCCATTGTAACCACGTACAGTTACACCACACCATATGCACCATAAAATTCCCATTTATCCAACGTCCAGTTACGCCATACCGTATGTACCAATTCAACAATTCCTATTGTAACCAATGTCCAGTCCACCATACCGCAAGTACCATTACTACATTTCTATTGTAACCAAAGACCAGTTATTCCATACTGTATGTACCAATACATTACTCCTGTTATAACCAATGCCAATTTTACCATACTGTGCACCAGTACAACATTCCATGGTAACCACATCCAGTTACCCCATAATGTATGTACCAATACAACATTCCCATTGTAACCAGTGTCCACTTACACCATGCTGTATGTACCACTATAACATGCCTATTGTAACCTACGTCCAGTTGCACCATACTGCATGTACCTATACATCATTCCTATTGTAACCAACGTCCAGTTACTCCATACTGTATCTACCAAGACATCAATTCCATTGTGAGCAACACCCAGCTATTCCATACTGTAGGTACTAATACAACTTTCCCATCATAACCAACGTCCAGTTCCATACTGTATGTACTAATACAACATTCCCATCGTAACCAATGTCCAGTTCCATACTGTAGGTACCAATACAACATTCCCATCATAACTAATGTCCAGTTCCATACTGTATGTACTAATACAACATTCCCATCATAACCAAAGTCCAGTTCCATACTGTATGTACTAATACAACATTCCCATCGTAACCAACGTCCAGTTCCATACTGTATGTACTAATACAACATTCCCATCGTAACCAATGTCCAGTTCCATACTGTAGGTACCAATACAACATTCCCATCATAACCAATGTCCAGTTCCATACTGTATGTACTAATACAACATTCCCATCATAACCAAAGTCCAGTTCCATACTGTATGTACTAATACAACATTCCCATCATAACCAAAGTCCAGTTCCATACTGTATGTACTAATACAACATTCCCATCGTAACCAATGTCCAGTTCCATACTGTAGGTACCAATACAACATTCCCATCATAACCAATGTCCAGTTCCATACTGTATGTACTAATACAACATTCCCATCGTAACCAATGTCCAGTTCCATACTGTAGGTACCAATACAACATTCCCATCATAACCAACGTCCAGTTCCATACTGTATGTACTAATACAACATTCCCATCTTAACCAAAGTCCAATTTACACCATACTGTATCTACCAAGACATCAATTCCATTGTGACTAACATCCAGCTACTCCTTCCATTTGGTACCAATCTCCACTATATCACCTCTTTATCACCGCTTAGTACATGTCCCACAATGTGTTGAATATCCCTCTGGCACTCCAAGGGACATATGTAACTTCGTTTTTACTTTTTTTCTGTGAGTATTTCTTTTTGTGAGAGATAAAACCTACACAAAGTTCATTTTTTTCTCTACATATGTTTCTGTGAGTTTTCATATTTAGGCTGTTGAGGCCTACTGTCTTTTGTATGGAAATATCGATGAAATGCACGCCAAGCCCCTATTAATCATTAGCATATGCCACTCCCCTGTGTTATAGAGCTGGTGGTGTGGGATTTTCTGGCATTAACCCTTTGCATGCCAGAGTGGTATGCAATGCATCATAAAACAATGTGTTGCATACCCTTCTGTCACTCAAAAGTTTAAAGGACCAATAAATGGTTTTTTATGAAAACACATATTTTATAGAGCATTTCCTGCTGACTAAAACAAGGTCACTCCCACTGCTGTCAGATGTTTTAGTCAAAATTTATATCAGTTCAAATAATCAGGAAGTGAATTTACTGTGTTTACTTCCTCATAGTTCTAACTGACAGGAATTGAATTTACTGTGTTTACTTCCTGATAGTTCTAACTGACAGGAAGTGACTCAGCAGTTTCTATCACATTTTATGGAGAACTGTATGTCTCTGACTTTTCTGACTTTCCGCTCCATTAAACTCTCACAGGGAAACTAATTATAATTAGACCACTAGAGGGCACTGCTAATGTAAAAAAACATGGGTTTAAACTGTAATAATTCTGTAAATATAAATCGCTCAGCAGTGGGAGTTTCCTTATTTTACTCAATAGGAAAATCCCTACAATATATATTTTTTCATAAAAAACTTTATTGCTCCTTTAAAGTCCTACGCTGATGGAGTATGACTGCCTGTCTAAATGACTTAGTGCATGGGGCAATATTCCAAGAAAGACACACAGACTACCAATTTTTTTGGGTGCAAACAGGCCACAGCTTTATGAAACTGATTTATAACAATCAACAAAAACACAATTATACCCTTACCAATCCCCAATACCTGGTAGGCTGATGCTCGTCTCCCCACCACTGAGCGTAAGCTCAGTTTCCTTCATAACTTAAAGGGATAGTATTACTTCAAAATTACTATCCCTCATATTGTAGCCCTTAATAAACTGAGTTAAATGACACCAGCGCCATCTCTCAAACCTTTATGGTGTAAGAGATAGCTGCTTTCAAAGTTTCCTCTCCCCTGGTGTCAGCGTTCTGCTGCCAGCAGGGGAATCCGGTCCCGGGACAGACGGAGGCTCTTAAACAGAAAAATGATTACCAAGCACACGTAGAAGACTGTTTCAATTAATCATTTTTCCTTCCATAATGAGGTATCGGCTCTGCTGAAGAGCCTCCTCTTGATTCAGAGACCGGATTCTCCTGCTGGCAGCAGAACGCTGACAGCAGGGGAGAGGAAACTTTGAAAGCGGCTATCTCTTACACCATAAAGGTTTGAGAGATGGCGCTGGTGTCATTTAACTCAGTTTATTAAGGGCTACAATATGAGGGATAGTAATTTTGAAGTAATACTATCCCTTTAAACATAACACCTGCACTCTTTACCTGGTTTCTGCAACTCAATGAGTCCAATCACTAAACCTGCAACTGTAGTCCCGAGACCTTCTCTTGCGTTTGCTGTTTGCTGGCCTGAACATCTTAATTGTAAACAATCTAACGACCAATTTGTATCAATGTAACCATTGGCAAGGGCCAAAATCGAACACTGTTGAGGCAATAACAAAACCTCTAGATGTTTTTATGAAAGCCCAACCCCTGCATATTAACATTACATCAGAATCCAATGTGATATAAGCAGGGAGGGAGGGAAGAATGCTGCTCCACCTGCTGTTGAAACAAAAGAGTTGCTGCCTTAATATTCCTTCCCCTTATATCCCCAAAAGCCACCCACCATAAACTGTACCCCAACCCATCTCACCAATCCCTAGCCTGTTTCCTGCTTTTCCCCAGCCCATACATGATTCCCCTTTCTTAGTTTTCTTGCGGAGAATACTCTACATAGAATCTGACGGAAGATAAGAACCATTCGGCCCATCTAGTCGCTCATTTTCCTAAAATCCTCAAATCTTATTTGGTCCTTGGTGTTTTCTTATGTTAAGGACAGCCTTATGCCTATCCCACACATGTTTACATTCCTTCACTGTATTAACCTATACCACTTCTGCTGGTAGGCTATTCTACTTATCTACAACCCCTCTCAATGAAGTAAAACTTTCTTACATTACGTCTAAACCAGTGTCCCTCTAGTTTTAGACTATGGCCTCTTGTCCTAACATTTTTACTCCTTTGAAATGTACTTCCCTCCTGCACTTTGTTGAATCCCTTCATGTATGTGAATGTGTCTATCATATCCCCTCTCTCTCTTCTCTCCTCCAAGCTATACATGTTCACATCCTTTAGTCTATCCTGCTGCCCCGGAGCCAGGAGCAGAGACAGGACGTGATCCGTCCGGAGCGGGGCAGTCATGCACATTACAGACTTGCCGAACGCGCTGATCGTTAGCGGGGAGCTCCAGACGGCTCACAGCAAAGCTCCCTGTGTGCGAAACCACACATGCACAGTAGAGACTCACTACTGCGCATGTGCAGTTACGGCTCACAGTGAGCAACGCATTCTACCACTTTATGTAATAGGATAATATTATTATATTTAAAAAGTTCCAACACATTAATTAACCCATGGAATGCTAGAGAGCTCTCCATTGCATTGATTTACATTCAAAAGTATAACATCAAACAGCATGCTATAATTATTATTAACTCGTCAAGAAAGGCACGCATTGCTTTTTAATGCATTGCATACCTCTCTGGTCCTTAAAGGGTTCATTTGGTAAATCTGTTGTGTTTGGATTATCAAACCAATTTTCCTGCTCCCTGTAGGATCAAAATGTTATTTTGTTTGTGTTATTTCCATGAACTTATTGTACACAAACAAGGAAGGATCAGATGTTGAAAAATGATCAGTGTCCCACTTAATTATCCATGTGGGATATAAAAAATCATTTAAAACCCCTCCCCAGTTCAAAGAGGATTAGAACAGGAGTAGAGACAATAGACAGCAGCGCCGGTGTGTAGATTAATACTCACCCACCCAGTCTAGTACAGGAGTGCAGCCTATAGACAGCAGCGCCAGTGTGTAGATTAATACTCACCCACCCAGTACAGAACAGGAGTAGACACTATAGACAGCAGCGCCGGTGTGTAGATTAATACTCACCCACCCAGTCTAGTACAGGAGTAGACACTATAGACAGCAGCGCCAGTGTGTAGATTAATACTCACCCACCCAGTCTAGTACAGGAGTGCAGCCTATAGACAGCAGCGCCAGTGTGTAGATTAATACTCACCCACCCAGTACAGAACAGGAGTAGAGACTATAGACAGCAGCGCCGGTGTGTAGATTAATACTCACCCACCCAGTCTAGTACAGGAGTGCAACCTATAGACAGCAGCGCCAGTGTGTAGATTAATACTCACCCACCCAGTCTAGTACAGGAGTAGACACTATAGACAGCAGCGCCGGTGTGTAGATTAATACTCACCCACCCAGTCTAGTACAGGAGTAGACACTATAGACAGCAGCGCCGGTGTGTAGATTAATACTCACCCACCCAGTCTAGTACAGGAGTGCAGCCTATAGACAGCAGCGCCAGTGTGTAGATTAATACTCACCCACCCAGTACAGAACAGGAGTGCAGCCTATAGACAGCAGCGCCAGTGTGTAGATTAATACTCACCCACCCAGTCTAGTACAGGAGTAGAGACTATAGACAGCAGCGCTGGTGTGTAGATTAATACTCACCCACCCAGTCTAGTACAGGAGTGCAGCCTATAGACAGCAGCGCCAGTGTGTAGATTAATACTCACCCACCCAGTCTAGTACAGGAGTAGAGACTATAGACAGCAGCGCCAGTGTGTAGATTAATACTCACCCACCCAGTCTAGTACAGGAGTGCAGCCTATAGACAGCAGCGCCGGTGTGTAGATTAATACTCACCCACCCAGTACAGAACAGGAGTAGACACTATAGACAGCAGCGCCAGTGTGTAGATTAATACTCACCCACCCAGTCTAGTGTCTGACTGTTGTGTATGTAAAGCCACACTGGGCTGGTTATATTAGCATGTAAATAGTATTTACATTATTACATTTTACACATCTGTAGATTAGAAGTTATTTCAATTAGAAGTTATTTCTGCTATGGGCATTCACCTACAGAAGGTAAGTTACATATGTCATTTTCTGATGCTTTCACATTTAATTACATTTTTGGGTGCTAGAGAGGATTGTATGGCATTGAGAAGCATCCATGGGATTAACATTGATTTTATTTATAGACAAATATAGAATTTGATGTCAGATAAGAACCATTCGGCCCATCTAATCTGCCCATTTTCTATTGTAAAAACCTCAAACCTTATTTGGTCCTTGGTCTTGTCTGATGTTCTTATGTCTATCCCATGCATCACTGTATTAACTTCTGCTGGTAGGCTATTCCACTTATCTACCACCCTCTCACCTCTACCACTTCTGCTGGTAGGGTATTCCAATATCTACCATCTCGAATCTACCACTTCTGCCGGTAGTCTGTTCCACTTATCTACCACCCTCTCACCTCTACCACTTCTGCTGGTAGGGTATTCCACTTATCTACCACCCTCTCACCTCTACCACTTCTGCTGGTAGGGTATTCCACTTATCTACCACCCTCTCACCTCTACCACTTCTGCTGGTAGGGTATTCCAATATCTACCATCTTGCATCTACCCCTTCTGCTGGTAGGCTATTCCAGTTATCTACCACCCACTCACCTCTACCACTTCTGCTGGTAGCTATTCCACTTATCTTCCACCCTCTCACCTCTACCACTTCTGCTGGTAGCTATTCCACTTATCTACTAACCTCTCACCTCTGCCACTTCTGCTGGTAGGCTATTCCACTTATCTACTACCCTCTCAGTGAAGTAAAACTTTTTTACATTAAATTAAACCTGTGTCCCTCTAGTTTTAGACTATGGCCTCTTGTCCTAACATTTTTACTCCTGTGAAATGTACTTCCCTCCTGCACTGTTGATGTAAATGTTATGCAGTGCTGTAAATTACTTTATTTAACCCTAGGGAAGCTAGATTTGTTTCCAATGCATTGTAGGCTTGGAATGGTGGGTGTTGTAGATCAGCACAGCTGGAGGGCCTCAGGTTGCCCAGTTTTCCTTGAGAGCAGTGGTACTCCATCTTATTTGGCCCAAGGTACCTCTACCACGCAGTCTGGAATTCTCAGCGCACCCCTCATTTTTAAAGGTCATTTG
Organism: Rhinophrynus dorsalis; assembly: GCA_037306005.1. Classification (NCBI taxonomy): domain Eukaryota; kingdom Metazoa; phylum Chordata; class Amphibia; order Anura; family Rhinophrynidae; genus Rhinophrynus; species Rhinophrynus dorsalis. The sequence continues at coordinate 621,301,192 of CM074719.1, read as the reverse complement.
TCAGGGGAATAATGAAGGCTACAAATACAAAATACACAGTTATTCTCTCAACCCCAATGTCAAACTTAGCTTATTTTGTATAATAAACTCCACTAAAGCTCAAGAATCCCATTTTATCAAAATATTCATAGTAGAACAGGTGCGCCCCATGCGAGTGCTACTGCAGAACCAAGTGCCACAGCCCCATGGTTAAGAACCATTTCTATATGAGGTGTCCAACGGTAACCCTTTCAGTGTCAGAGGGGTATGTGTTGCAAACCCCGCTGGCACTCAGGTGGTTAAATGAAACTAATCAAGCACAGTGAACATATTAGTTAATTAGCATTCTGCTTTATTAATGAAACCCACTCCACTCACCTTCTGAACCAGGGCAGGACTGTTACATTTCTGTTCCCATGAAGCAGATCTGGAACACTAATGCCTAGTAGTAGTAATGGACATTTAGATACCCTGTACACCATTCAGCATCTATAGAACTTCTCTGTTTGTATTCTCTGTCTAAGGGAGCAGCCATTCCTGCCTTTTACAGGTTCCAAAGAACACAGTGATCTTCAGGTGATTTCCAGAGTTGTCTGTAAATGGGCTGAGATAAGTCTTTCCCAGCAGTAGGCACAAGTCACAATAAAGTAACTCTCATTAACTTCCATCTATCAATACAAGTGCCACATAATTCAAATGTTTGCTTTCTGAATAGAACAATTTAAACAAATGTTAAATTCAAGATGTATCATGTGAATCATTAGTAAAGTTAACCTATTTCATTTTTAAGTGGTATTGTTCCTTTAACTGTTTAAAGGCATAGTAATACTTAAGTATTACTAATCCCTATACTAAAGACCTATTAAAATACATGTATTTCCCCCAGTGTCATCTCTCAAACCTTTATGGTTTGAGAGATAATCGCTCCTAAAGTTGCCCTCTCCCTCCCCCTTCCCCAAAGTCAGCGCTGTAGCTGACTGAAGGGAAATCTGGTCATAGATCATCAGGTGGCTCTACAGCAGAGCCGCAATCGCGTTAATTACAAAAAAAAAACTTTCACTAAAACGGTCTTCTACGTGTGTTTGCAAACCAAGCACAAACCAAGCACACGTAGAAGACCATTTCAGTGAAAGTCTTCTTTTTTATTAACGCGATTGCGGCTGGGCTGAAGAGCCGCCTGAAAGTCGTACGGGGAAGGGGGAGGGAGAGGGCAACTTTAGGAGCAATTATCTCTCGAACCATAAAGGTTTCAGAGATGACACTGGGGCAATACATTTATTTTTAATATGATTTTAATATAGGTATTAGTAATACTTAAGTATTACTATCCCTTTAACTATAATACAAGGGGTTAAAATATCTATGCTAAAGTCAGTGGCTCAATCACTTGGATAGACCAAAGCAAATGCAAATAGAACCTATATTATGAAATGAGCGCAGCTCATTTACTATTCTTATAAGCTGACACATGCGGCTGCACATTGGGGATAGGTGTAAACGTGTGTGTGATCACTTTAGTGCATTCCAGAGCACATGATCCTCTACAGCATGCCTAGGGTTAAACGTACGGCAATTTCCTCTGCAACATGATAGTACATGGAGATATAACACCCATACAATACCCACACTGCCCACCACTCGGTAAAATCAGGGTAAAGAGGAGAATTTTCTTAGTACATAAGTGAAAAGCCACAGCACACAACAGCTGATTATTGGCCTCTATTTCAGCACAGTCATATTGCATGCAAATCAAATGTTTTTCAAGACCCTGTATCTTCCATAATAAACACATTTGTAGTAGCTGTTAGACTCGTGCAAATTGTTTCGGCTGATTTAGGAATTTGGACAAATAAGGGTCATTTGGAGTCTGAAAGGAAAAAGTAATTTGTTTTTTTAAAACTGAATCCGAGCAGCCCTTGTTTAGAACGTCGTAGAAAATGTCAGAAATTCGACAACAACTACCTACGCCTGCGATACTTTCCCTCCCTCTTTAGTCCAATTAGCGTCTTTGTTTCATGATGGGGGTTGGACTAATGACACGTCAGACACCCAGAGAGCCTGCATTT
>CM074719.1:621279147-621296647 GCA_037306005.1 Rhinophrynus dorsalis | reverse complement strand
CCTCCCGTGGATCGGAGAGTAATTAAGGGGTTAACTTTGAAACGCTGCATTGTTTTGAACAGACTTTGTGATTCAGAACAGTTTTGATGTACGTGGAGATTTTAACACCTTGCACAGCTTCTCAATGGATTAGAGACCTCTCTAGCATTGAGAGGGTTAAAAAGCCCCATTTGTATAAGTGGTATTATTTTTAATTAACCACCCAGTGTGGTGCAGTTAGCTTTCCACCAGTAGTCAGTTCCTAGTATAATATCTTTCCTTCTCTACAGCTGCATCATGACCTCGTTGTCACAATGACATGGGCGACTTCTGTGGCATTCAAGGGGTTAAATGCCTCTTTTAAAGCAATGCTATTTTTGTTTGTTTGTTTCCTACAGTGTCGTTGGTTTCTCTACTTTCCTTAATACATTGGCCTCATAAAGTGAATGATCAATCAACACGTGATTTTATTTTGTCCTTTTAGGTACTTTCTGTGATCTGATATGCTATGGGGCAGTGTTAATGAGTGTTAGTTCTCAGGGAAACCAACAGGTCAGCATTTCAAGATATATTCCTGCTTAATTACCGGTGTGTAATCAGTGACTCAGTCAGTGTGATGAAGCTGCTTGCACTTATTTGAGATATCCCAAAAACCTGACCTGTGCGCAGAGGATAGGAGTGGAATATCGCTGCATTGGAGAAATGTGTAGATAGTTATTATTTTCAACTATATCTCACAAAAGGAGGCCTGAGATGTCACAAATTCACCTAATTTTTAACCCTTTGAGTGCCAGAGGGTTACGCAACACATTGCAAACCAAGCACACTTTGTAGACCGTTCCAGTGAAGGATATCTTCTTCAATAACACAATCTCAGCTCCAGTGGTGTAACAATAGGGGTCGCAGGGGTCACACCTGTGACCGGGCCCTTCACTCCAGGGGCCCGGCCGCCCCCTGCAACCCCCTCGCCCGCAGCAGTCACTTAGCTGATCTCCCACTCGGAGCGCCGGTCTAGTAATACAGAGCGCTGGGAGATGACATCATCTAGTAATACAGGGCGCTGGGAGATGACATCATCTCCCAGCCTCTGCATTACTAGAGCGGCGTGCGGGAGCTTCAGTTGTAGAGATCTGTGCCGAAAGAGGCACAGATCTGTCAAGCCACACCGCTAGACCACCAGGGACTGGAGGTAGGGGCAAGGGTATTGTGGAAGGGGCAATGTGAAAATGAAGGGGAAATGTGGAGATAAAGGGGCATTGTGGAGATGAGGGCATTGTGGAAGGGGAAATTTGGAGATGGGGGCATTGTGGAGATGAAGGGGGCATTGTGGAAGGGTCATTGTGGAGATGAAGGGGGGCAATGTGGAGATGATGGGGGCATTGTGGAAGGGGCGTTGTGGAGATGAAGGGGGCATTGTGGAAGGGGCATTGTGGAGATGAAGGGGGCATTGTGGAGATGAAGGGGCATTGTGGAGATGAAGGGGGCATTGTGGAGATGAAGGGGCAATGTGGAGATTGGGGGGCAATGTGGAGGTGGCCAATGTGGTCGGGGGGGCCCATGGTAATTCTTGCACCAGGGCCCAGTGGCTTCTAGTTACGCCTCTGCTCGGCTCTGCGGAAGAGCCTCCACCGGTCCTGGGGGGATTCCCCTGCAGTCAGCTAGAGAGCTGACATCAGGGGAGGGGGAACTTTCACAGCCAATATCTCTCAAACCATAAAGTTTTGAGAGATGGGACTGGGGACATTTAATTTGTTTTTTTTAAATACCTACAAGATGAACATTTGTAAAACTGATGTATTACTATCCCTTTAAATCACTGAATATATTTAAATGTTTCCATCATATCCCCCTTTTCCCTTCCCTCTTCCAAGCTTTACAAATCCTTGAACTCCTTGAGTGCCAAAGCAGCTTTCCACACATTCAAAAGCCTGTCCCCCTCACACACAGAAAGGGTTAAAATAAAGTCATGCCTGATGCACCTTCATGAGAATATCATTGTTCATAATCCCCATATTTTTCCTAACTCTAAGGAAGACCATACAAATAAATGGTCAAAGACATACCACATTTTTTTTCTATTCTCATTATTTCGAACTGGATAATATCCTACCACATGCAATTTAATTTCCACCATTTCTGGGTCCAATAAAATTCCTAATATTACATATTTCTCCTCCATACATTCATTAACACACATTGGGGGAGATGCACTAAGCGGTGACAAAGAGGAGATAAAGCAGCGATAACTTCTCCAGTGATATCACTTCTCCAAGTCCTATGTTATTCTATTAAGCCAATGCCAACTTTAGAAACCTTAGTTTATTGGCTCTATAGAATAACACAGGGATTGGAGAAGTGATATCACTGGAGAAGTCATCTCCGCTTAATCACCTCTTAGTGTATAACCCTTATTGAGGCTGATGTGCTACCAAGATGTGAAGTATTTTGGGGGCAAACCAACTGCACCATAGCGGACAATCAGCGGACAATTAGAAATTTCACAAATCTCTTTTTTTTAGGTGATATTAATCCTTTGCATAGTAGATAGGTGTCCAGTGCTTTTCTTTGAACATGCTAGATACCTCCGTAACATTTGAAGGGTCACAAGCCTCATTTAAAGCAATAGACATTTTTATTTGTCCCCTATCATCTGTTGGTTTTCTCAGAATCGCTGTAGTTCTACTAAGTCCATCAACTTCACTACTTGTGTATGGTTCAGCACTTTATCAGTACTACTTGTGTATGGTTCAGTACTTTATTGATAACATTTGTTTGTATTTTGTGCACAGGTAAATGGGGAACACATTCTTTACTCAGATGTTACCAACCTGTCCACCAGCTCATTGACAGAGTTCATCATCTTTGGATTCCCAAGTCTTCAAAGGTTCCCTGTGTTACTGTTTTGCATTTTTCTCATTATATACCTCATCACAATCACTGGTAATGGGATCATATTGCTCCTTGTTCTACTGGACCGGCAACTTCAGAGTCCAATGTACTTCTTTGTTACCAACCTGTCCTTCTTAGATATGAGTTACACTACAGTGACTATCCCGAAGATGTTGACCAAGTTCTCAATGAATCTTCATACCATTTCCTATAGTGGCTGTTTCCTACAGATGTACTTCTTTCTCTCATTGGCTGCAACAGAATGCTTTCTTCTGTCGGTAATGGCCTTTGACCGTTACACCGCCATATGCTCCCCACTTCATTACCATACCATAATGACCAGAAGTTTATGTGTGTCTCTGTCTACTTTAGCCTGGACAGGAGGATTTGCTGTACCAGTAACTATCATCATTTTAGCTTTGAATCTGCCATTTTGCGGCCCAAATATTATTCACCATTATTACTGTGATCACCCACCTTTGCTCCAGTTGGCTTGCAAAGATACCTCCTTCAATGTCATTGTAGGTTCATCACTTGGTGCTGCAGTCCTTTTAATAAGTTTTACTCTGATTGTGATATCCTACTGGAAAATCATAATGGCGGTCTTAAGAATATCCTCTCATGAAGGGCGCAGGAAAACTTTTTCAACTTGTGCTTCCCATTTTGCAGTGGTGAACCTCTTTTTCCTACCACTTATCTTCATGTACATTCGCCCAACTCCATCTTACTCCTCTGATGTGGACTCTCTAGTTGCCATGCTGTACACAGTATTAACACCCATGCTGAACCCAATCATATACAGCTTGAGAAATGAACAAATTGTAAGTGCTTTCAGAAAGAGAATAAAATGTTTATAGAAAAAAATGTTTGTGCTGCATTTTATTGACTCAAATTAACCATTTGTTTTTAGGGTGCAAATGTTTATTGGAGCCCACATGTATAAATAATTAATCACTTGTTATTATGTAGGGGTGGGCGAAAGTTGTCACCGTGTTCCCGCAGGAAATTTCGCGATTGTTATCTGCTTTTTTGTAGGAAAATCCGCTTTAAAACTAGCGGTTAAAATTTTCGCATTTTTCACCCATTGGCCGAAATTTTTCACAATTTTTTCAATGGCTAGAAAGTTTCTGCCCATTGATTTACGTTGTTTTCAAAATACCGCTATAAAAACGTGACGTTTTCACTGAAGGCAGACACAATAAAAGCAGCTACAGAGTGAGATAGACGTGCCGTGCTGTTCTCTTGTGATATTTTGCAAAAAGTGAGGCAGGAGAGGCTCATAGTACTGCTATCACTATGTTCAGGTTTAAAACTAATAAAAGGAGGAACTGGAAGGACCATTATTATGTGTCCACAAAGTCTGAGGAGGAGGAAGTGACCAGCAGTACTGAACCAATGCTGTCCAGTCCCCCTAATCACCCCGAGGGATGTTGGGGAATTTAATGGGACAAAAGGGTATGGGAAGAGAGGGAGAAAAGGGAAAGGAGGGAGAAAAAGGAATAGAAAGGAAGGGAGAAAAGGATAGTACTAGTGAGAGCAGGACAGGACAGCTGCCTGCTGCAAGACGTGCTGCCCCTGCTACCAGTGCCACCATTGCTGATCCTCCAGCCACTAGTGTTGTACCTGCTTCCAGACATGCTGCCCCTACTGCCAGTGCCACCATTGCTGAACCTGCAGCCACTAGTGTTGTACCTGCTGCCAGATGTGCTGCCACTAGTGTTGTACCTGCTGCCAGATGTGCTGTCCATGCTGTCACATGTGCTGTACCTGCTGCCAGTGCTGAACCTGCTGCCACCAATACTTTGCCTGCTGCTAGTGTTTCATGTAGTACTCGGGGGGGAAGGAGAAAATTATGCCAAATGTGACAGCAGGGGACCCTCTGTCGTATTGCTCGTCACCTCCTCCAAGTAGCAGTGAGATGTCTGGAATAGAGCAGCAGCACGTAGGGACTAGTGGTGGTGGTGGTGATGGTGTTGGAGAAGCTGGGGTGGAAGAGACATTGATGGCCTTTTTATCAGAAAGTGAGAAGGAACCGGAGACAGGGATGAGGATGGGCATCACCACCACCACTAGCAGAGAGATTTTGAAATTAGCGGAAATGTCAACTGCTCTAACTTCTGCTGCTGTTGAGATGAAAGGGCAGCAGGGTGTTGAGGAGCAGGCTAGTGTGCCACAGACCACATGGTTGAAACGAAACATGTTAGAAGTGAACGTTACCCCTATAGCTTTCCGTATCTATATCAGCATTTATTGAAAGAGGATATTCTGAATCGAAAATTTGAACTAACATCAGAGGGGACGTGTTTTACTAAACAGCACTGATATTGACTTGCCCGCTTAAAGGATCAGACGGAGAACATGTGCAAACAACTGATGGGCTCCACACATAATCATCTATAAAGAAGGGGGAGACGTGAAATATTACAAAATAAAAAGTTTTCTGCTACTAATTTGGAGTCATATATATATACATACCAGCAACTCTAGTCGGGAGAGCAATCAAGTTATCTATTTCATCGTTACACCTGCCTGCTATTACATCAGGAGTTCTACGAGTATCCAAGTTCAGTCATCCTCTGGTGAAATATATTTTAAACGTTTATATTATTGTGAATTCACATTTAAAGGGGCAGTAATGTCCCCAAAAATTTTTTTTACAGTTATGTAGAGCTTAAAATATTAATCAAATCACTCCAAAGTCTATCTCTCAAACCGCATTGGTTTGAGAGATATAGGGATTCAAAGTTCCCTGCTCCCTCCACTTCTTCTGATGTCAGCTGTAAAGCTGACAACAGGAGAATCAAGTCGTACGACTCGAGTAGGCTCTGCAGCAGAGCCCGAATTGTGTTACTTAAAAAAGAATTCATTCATTGGAAAGATCTAAAAAGTGTGTCTGGTTTGCAAGCATACTTTGTAGATCTTTCCAATGAATGAATTATTTTTAAATTCCGTGATTTCAGCTCTGACGCAGAGCCTCCTCGAGTTGTACGACTTGATTTTCCTGCTGTCAGCTTTACGGCTGACATCAGAAGAATGGGAGGGAGGGGGGAACTTTGAATCCCTATATCTCTCAAACCATAGCGGTTTGAGAGATAGAGTTTGGAGCGATTTGATTAATATTTTAAAGGGTTAGTAAACCCCCCAAAAAACTGCTGGTGAATTGATAGAAATAATAAAAAAATGTAATGCCCTTATTCCCATCTCTCAAACCATTATGGTTTGAGAGATGTAAGAAAATAAAGACCTCCGCTCCCTCCCCTTTCTGCCTGACGAGCTGTAAAGCTGTCAGAGGCAGAATCCAGTCGACCGACTGTAGGCGGCTCTTCAGGAGCGTTGTCATCTAGATATCTAACTATAATTACTTCATTGGTATGGTCTACAACGTGTGTCTGGCTTGCAAGCACAAATAGACCATTCCGATGAAGTAATCATAGTTAGATATCTAGATGACAGCGCTCCTGATGAGTCGGCCTCTGGTCCAGGAAGCAGGATCTCATGACGTCCGCTATACAATGGATGCATGAGAAGGGTTTGAGAGATGTGTTTGAGAGATGGGAATAATGGCATTACATGTTTTTTTATTATTCCTATCAATTCGTGAACAGTTTTTTTTGGGGTTTACTATCCCTTTAAGCTCTACATAACTGTAAAAAATGTTTTGGGACATTACTGTTCCTTTAATATTAAAAATATAGAACTATATTTAGTTTTGGAGGTATACCATATTAATAGTGATTGTACTGTTATATTGTGTTTTAATAAATATTTATATATTCTTAAGAATTACCGCTCTCTCCATATTGCTTTTTTTCCTTTCAATATTTTTTCTGTTTCACTATCAGAATATTGGAGATTGTAGCGATAGTTCTTTTGTTTTATTGTTGAGCCTTTAATTGTGGGTTGTACATTGGCACCGTTTATCCTATTTACATTTGTTTATATATATATATATATATATATATATATATATATATGTATATATATATATTAGTGGCGTAACAATAGGGGTCACAGCGGTCGCACGTGCGACCGGGCCCGTCACTCCAGGGGCCCGGCCGCCCCCTGCAACCCCATCGCCCGCAGCAGTCGCTCAGCTGATCTCCCACTCGGCGCGCCGCTGTAGTAATACAGAGCGCTGGGTGATGACACCATCTCCCAGCCTCTGCATTACTAGAGCGGCGCACGGGAGCTTCAGTTCTAGAGATCTGTGCCGAAGGAGGCACAGATCTGTCAAGCCACTCCACTAGACCACCAGGGACTGGAGGTAGGGGTATTGTGGGAGGGGCAATGTGGAGATGAAGGGGAAATGTGGAGATGAAGGGGCAATGTGAAGATGGGGGGCATTGTGGAAGGGGAAATGTGGAGATGGGGGCATTGTGGAAGGGGCAATGTGTAGATGAAGGGGGCATTGTGGAAGGGGCAATGTGGAGATGAAGGGGGGTATTGTGTAGATGAAGGGAGCATTGTGGAGATGAAGGGGCAATGTGGAGATGAAGGGGCAATGTGGAGATGAAGGGGCAATGTGTAGATGAAGGGGGGCATTGTGGAGATGAAGGGGCAATGTGGAGATGAAGGGGCAATGTGGAAGGGGCAATGTGGAGATGAAGGGGCAATGTGGAATGGGCAATGTGGAGATGAAGGGAGCATTGTGGAGATGAAGGGGCAATGTGGAGATGAAGGGGCAATGTGTAAGGGGCAATGTGGAGATGAAGGGGGACATTGTGGAAGGGGCAATGTGGAGATGAAGGGGGACATTGTGGAAGGGGCAATGTGGAGATGAAGGGGCATTGTGGAAGGGGCAATGTGGAGATGAAGGGGGGCATTGTGTAGATTAAGGGGGCATTGTGGAGACGAAGGGGCATTGTGGAAGGGGTAATGTGGAGATGATGGGGGCATTGTGGAAGGGGCAATGTGGAGATGAAGGGGGCATTGTGGAGATGAAGGGGGCATTGTGGAAGGGGCAATGTGGAGATGAAGGGGGCAATGTGGAAGGAGAAATGTGGAGAGGGGCATTGTGGAGATGAAGGGGGCATTGTGGAAGGGGCAATGTGGAGATGAAGGGGGGCAATGTGGAAGAGGCAATGTGGAGATGAAGGGGGCATTGTGGAAGAGGCAATGTGGAGATGAAGGGGGCATTGTGGAAGAGGCAATGTGGAGATGAAGGGGGGCATTGTGGAAGGGGCAATGTGGAGATGAAGGGGGCATTGTGGAAGAGGCAATGTGGAGATGAAGGGGGACATTGTGGAAGGGGCAATGTGGAGATGAAGGGGGACATTGTGGAAGGGGCAATGTGGAGATGAAGGGGGGCATTGTGTAGATTAAGGGGGCATTGTGGAGACGAAGGGGCATTGTGGAAGGGGTAATGTGGAGATGATGGGGGCATTGTGGAAGGGGCAGTGTGGAGATGAAGGGTGGCATTGTGTAGATGAAGGGGGCATTGTGGAAGGGGCAATGTGGATGAGGGGCCAATGTGGTCAGGGGGGCCCCATGGCAATTCTTGCACCAGGGCCGGTGGCTTTTAGTTACGCCTCTGATATATATATATATATATATATATATATATATATATATATATATACAACAAATATAGATACATGTCTAATGTTTAAGGGGTCCTTATAACCTAAAAAGAACTATGTCAATTTGAAAGACCTTTCAAAATCATCTGTATGTACAGTTGTTTAAGACCTTTCGAGTTCCCTGGCAGTATTGTGAAGGAAGGTACCAAAATAGAGAGAATTTCTCTCATACAAAGTGAACTGAATGTGGTCCTACATTGCCTTAATGCATAGGAACATTCACTGTGTTTTCAGATTGCTGTCCACACTATGCAAAAGATTCAGTCTGTGGCCTCTCAGAAACATTTCCTCTTGGCAGACCCAACACATTTACTTACACACATAAACACAGTTATATACAAAATACTATGGCGTACTGTCAGAAACGCTTGGAGCATTGTACAATTATATGAGGCCAAAAGGGCAGTACTGAGGCCTGCAGAACATTGAACTGTTACATGAGGCCATCAGGGTAGTGTGTGAGCTTAGGAGAAAAATAAGAACCATTACATGAGAATATCAGCTCAATATGTGACATATGTAGAGCACTGAACAATTACATGAGGCCATCAGGGTAGTATGTGAGCTTAGGAAAAAAATAAGAACCATTACATGAGAATATCAGCTCAATATGTAGCATATGTAGAGCACTGAACAATTACATAAGGCCAGCAGGGCATTACATGTGACCAGCAGGGTAATAGAAATTACTTGAGACCAGGAAGTCATTACATTAGGCCAGTAGTCCAATATACAACTACAGGGGGTCAGCAGGGCAATAAATGATACAAGCAGACCAATGTAGAATTATTTGATACCAGGAGGACAATACATGAGAAAAGCAGGTCAATTCACTTACATGAGACCAAGAGATAGTGCTTGAGATCAGTAGATTACAGGGGAATCGCGGGGTAATGCATGTATCAGCGCACACACACACACACACACACACACACACACACACACACACACACACACACACACACACACACACACACACACACACACACACACACACACACACACACACACACACACACACACACACACACACACACACACACACACACACACACATACACACATACAAATTTATGTGACTCTGGTTGTGTTGCAAACCTTCCAGAAAAAAATGGCTAAAGGGATAGTAATACTTCATTTTATCTTTATTTTATTTTGTAGGCATTAAAAAAACACGAAGAAGTCTTATCTCTCAAACCTTTATGGCTTGAGAGATATTCACAAGCAAAGTTTCCCCTCCCGCCCCTTTTACCTAGTGTAAGCCATCTCTTCTCAGATGTGGAATCCAGTCCATAGACCAGACAGATAACAGAAGGGGACAATCTTCTTCCTATGAGAACAAAGAAAGCCCTGCCCCCTTTGACAAATTTTTCAGGTTTTTTCTTTATCTTAATTGAAGATTGTCCTTTCTGCAGTCTACCTGGGCACCTCCCTTCTGATCTGGCTGAGCAGTGTTACATCAGTAAAAGCGGTGGGAGGGGGATACTTTATCATTGAATTACTCTTGTACGACAACTCTGATAGAACTGAAATAACATTCTCCAAAGTCCAAATACTATGATGATTAATTAGAGCTGCTTTTATTATGAAACATTACTATCCCTTTAAATATAATGTGTTTGTGTGTGTGTGTGTATGGGGGAAAGAGAGATATATCATACTCCTATAATCAAGTTATTAATTACAATAAAAACAATATAATTTTGTAAGCTATATAGTGATGAGTTTAATTTTAGACAATCCTGTTGGTGAGTGACAAGACTGTAATCCTGGAGAATACAGGCAGCCTGTGTAGTGTCTGACATATTGAGGCTAAAGAGGAATTGTAACAAGGAAGATGAATTAACTCTGCAGCAGCATTCATCATAGACTTGACTGGGGACAATCTGACAAGAGGAAGGTCAGCTAGGAGTCTGTTGTACTAGTCAAGAACATATTTTATATGCACAGAATATCGCTGCACGTACAGGTGTTAAAGTAACTTGATTGAGCAGCACCTGGCTGGATACCATACCACAGAACAAGTGACTATACATGCATTGTTTTGTTCCTGGCGACTGAGTCATAACATAAGCTTCTGAGACCCTGGTCTCTGTGCACATAGAGATCAGCTGCACTCCACCGATGAAGCCCATGCCAGTCTGAAACGTACCACTGTAGTTGGCTGTTTTTAAAGGGATAGTAATACTTCATTTTAACTTTATTTTATTTTGTAGGCATTAAAAAAACATGAAGAACGATATAAGTCTTATCTCTCAGACCTTTATGGTTTAAGAGATATTCACAAGCAAAGTTTCCCCTCCCGCCCCTTTTACCTAGTGTAAGCCATCTCTTCTCAGATGTGGAATGCAGTCCATAGACCAGACAGATAACAGCAAGGGACAATCTTCTTCCTATGAGAACAATGAAAGCCCTGCCCCCCCCTTGACAAGTTTTTCAGGTTTTTCCCTTATCTTAATTGAAGATTGTCCCTCTGTGCAATCTACCTGGGCACCTCCCTTCTGCTCTGGCTGAGCAGTGTTACATCAGTAAAAGGGGCGGGAGGGGGATACTTTATCATTGAATTACTCTTGTACTACAACTCTGACAGAATTGAAATAACACTCTCCAAAGTCCAAATACTATGATGATTAATTAGAGCTGCTTTTATTATGAAACATTACTATCCATTTAAGGGGAAATTGTGAGAATTTTTACTTAGCCCTATGTCTATTTGGTTTGAACATCAACCAGCCCTGGAGATCATGATGATCTGCAGGGAGATCTAATTGGGAATGCAGAGTTATAAGTTATGGGATCTCAGCTGACAGCTTGCTTCACATAGCTGCCAGGACAATACCTATAGTTAGTTAGCTTACACTCACCATTTACTGCACCTTTAAACACATAGAAATCATTTCTCCCTCCACCTTACATATACTAGTAATCTTCCATAAAGGACAACCACCATGAATAAATTAAAAAAAAAAACATATATTGCCCGGTCTTTTACTAGTTAGTTGCCTCTGTTCCCATTTGTGAGATCAGCAGCATTATAAATGCAGAGGTGAAGCTGCCTGTGTCAACCTCATTCCTGTTGGCTGGGAGGTGGTTGTGAGCCCTTAGCACCAGCTTTCAGGAGGAGAATACCCAGAGCTGTAAATCTATAATTCTGTTACTGAGAGAAGTGGGACTAGCCGTGTTTTCCTCTTTCCTTTTCGCTGTGCAGGTGGGAGTGACATTACAGCAGCCAACAGGAATCTCAAGCCTAGAGCATCATCTCAGGGGAGGAGAAGCCCAAGATATATATATATATTTATTGAAAGAGGAAACCTGCATCTACAGGCACACACACCCAGGTTTGGCAGTAAGGAGGGGATATTTATGTCTGCTCCCTACCACCACTCCACAACATAAAGAAGAGGGTGATTTTCGTACTTGTACTTACACTATGTTGCTAACTGTTAGTGTGCCAGAGGGAGTATGCAGCACACTACAGAGCACTGCATTGCGTACCTCTCTGCCATTCAAAGGGTTACAGTTTTGAGAATCATGCTTTCATCATCATCCAACAGATTACCTAACATCCACTCACTAATAAAGCCAATTAAGTCTGCTAAAATCACCCTTTTTATCACAATCGCTGAAGATGTGTAAGGACTATGGGAGTTGCAGTGCTATTAAACTATCACATGTTTCAGCATGTTTACCCTTTCCTCTCCTGTCTGTCCTATAGCTGTGTGTATAACGTTGCCTGGCTTGTGTTATACAAAGAGCATTTTTTTGTACTGTCTGTCTATATATATTGTGTCTTTATCAATATTGACTGTTCTATGTGTGTGTGTGTGTGTGTGTGTGTGTTGTGACAAAGTGTATGGGAGGTTTGTAGAGGGAATGTATTTAGGACCCAGAATCCAACATAACCTCTACCGCTCCACCTGTCCCAATTACCAGGTTTAGAAACCTGTAAAAAGAAAATGGAGTTTGACTTGCTGTGAGTAAGAGGTGCAGAGCAGTGCAACAAAGCAGAACATGAAACGGTTGGTTAAACCTGAGTTATTTTTGTTAGTTTAGAACCATGAAGTAGAAGGGAAACCTACTACAAGTAAAGTTAGTGCTCAGATTGAGATAGGTTTTTATTTGTAATGTGTTTTTATTTTGTTTTTTTATCAAACACTGCCTGCTGATTTTGTTTGATACAATGTCAAAATAAACCTACAAATATTTCTTGAGACCTGTGGACTGTGTGTCATATCCTAGAATACTGTGATTGCTGCCCACCCAAGAGCAGCTCACTTATGGTTTATCATAATGTGTTTTGTGCATGTGTGTTGTACATGTGTGTGTGTGTATTGCATGTGTTTTTTGTGTGCATGTTTGTTGGGTGTGTGTAAATTGTGTGTGTTGTGCATCTTGTGTGTGTGTGTGTGTATATATATATATATACAGGCCCGGACTGGGACAAAAAATAGGCCCGGGCATTTAAGGCTGAGCAGCCCATTTTTATTTTTTGAGCAGCCCATGGGGGGGGGGGGGGGCGGCGGAGGGCGTTAGTTATTTTTTATATATATATATATATATATATATATATATATATATATATATATATATATATATTAAAAGCCCCATTTAACCCTTTGCAAGGCATTCAAAGGGTTAAATCATCTGGGAATTCTGATTTGTCCCCTATAAAGCAGGTGGTTTACTCTCTGGCTTTTTGAATTGCCCCTTATGTAGCTCTCTTACACAAGAAAGTATCTGACCACAATCCGCCCCTGGTCTTGTCCTCCCTTTATACTTTCTTCCCTTTTCACTCAGTCTTCTCCCTTTTCACTCAGTCTTCTCCCCTTTTTCACTCAGTCTCTCCCTTTTCACTCAGTCTTCTCCCCTTTTCACTCAGTCTTCTCCCCTTTTCACTCAGTCTTCTCCCCCCTTTTCACTCAGTCTTCTCCCCTTTTCACTCAGTCTCTCCCCTTTTCACTCAGTCTTCTCCCTTTTCACTCAGTCTTCTCCCCTTTTTCACTCAGTCTCTCCCCTTTTCACTCAGTCTTCTCCCCTTTTCACTCAGTCTTCTCCCCTTTTTCACTCAGTCTCTCCCCCTTTTCACTCAGTCTTCTCCCCTTTTCACTCAGTCTTCTCCCCTTTTCACTCAGTCTTCTCCCCTTTTCACTCAGTCTTCTCCCCTTTTCACTCAGTCTTCTCCCCCTTTTCACTCAGTCTTCTCCCCTTTTCACTCAGTCTCTCCCCTTTTCACTCAGTCTCTCCCCTTTTCACTCAGTCTTCTCCCCTTTTCACTCAGTCTTCTCCCCCTTTTCACTCAGTCTTCTCCCCTTTTCACTCAGTCTCTCCCCTTTTCACTCAGTCTCTCCCTTTTTCACTCAGTCTTCTCCCCTTTTCACTCAGTCTTCTCCCCTTTTCACTCAGTCTTCTCCCTTTTCACTCAGTCTTCTCCCCCTTTTCACTCAGTCTTCTCCCCTTTTCACTCAGTCTTCTCCCCTTTTCACTCAGTCTCTCCCCTTTTCACTCAGTCTTCTCCCCTTTTCACTCAGTCTTCTCCCCTTTTCACACAGTCTCTCCCCTTTTTCACTCAGTCTTCTCCCCTTTTCACTCAGTTTTCTCCCCTTTTCACTCAGTCTTCTCCCCTTTTCACTCAGTCTTCTCCCCTTTTTCACTCAGTCTCTCCCCTTTTCACTCAGTCTTCTCCCCTTTTCACTCAGTCTTCTCCCCTTTTCACACAGTCTCTCCCCTTTTCACTCAGTCTTCTCCCCTTTTTCACTCAGTCTTCTCCCTTTTCACTCAGTCTTCTCCTCTTTTCACTCAGTCTTCTCCCCCTTTTCACTCAGTCTTCTCCCCTTTTCACTCAGTCTTCTCCCCTTTTCACACAGTCTCTCCCCTTTTCACTCAGTCTTCTCCCCTTTTCACTCAGTCTTCTCCCCTTTTCACTCAGTCTCTCCCCCTTTTCACTCAGTCTTCTCCCCTTTTCACTCAGTCTTCTCCCCTTTTCACACAGTCTCTCCCCTTTTTCACTCAGTCTTCTCCCCTTTTCACTCAGTTTTCTCCCCTTTTCACTCAGTCTTCTCCCCTTTTCACTCAGTCTTCTCCCCTTTTTCACTCAGTCTTCTCCCCTTTTTCACTCAGTCTTCTCCCCTTTTCACTCAGTCTTCTCCCCTTTTCACTCAGTCTTCTCCCCTTTTCACTCAGTCTCTCCCCTTTTCACTCAGTCTTCTCCCCTTTATCACTCAGTCTTCTCCCCTTTTCACACAGTCTCTCCCCTTTTTCACTCAGTCTTCTCCCCTTTTCACTCAGTTTTCTCCCCTTTTCACTCAGTCTTCTCCCCTTTTCACTCAGTCTTCTCCCCTTTTCACTCAGTCTTCTCCCCTTTTCACTCAGTCTTCTCCCCTTTTCACACAGTCTCTCCCCTTTTTCACTCAGTCTTCTCCCCTTTTCACTCAGTCTTCTCCCCTTTTCACTCAGTCTTCTCCCCTTTTCACTCAGTCTTCTCCCCTTTTTCACACAGTCTTCTCCCCTTTTCACTCAGTCTTCTCCCCTTTTCACTCAGTCTTCTCCCCCTTTTCACTCAGTCTTCTCCCCTTTTCACTCAGTCTTCTCCCCTTTTCACACAGTCTCTCCCCTTTTTCACTCAGTCTTCTCCCCTTTTCACTCAGTCTTCTCCCCTTTTCACACAGTCTTCCCCCTTTTCACTCAGTCTTCTCCCCTTTTCACTCAGTCTTCTCCCCTTTTCTTTCTCTCCCTTTTTCACTCAGTCTTCTCCCCTTTTCAGTTTCTCCCCTTTTCACTCAGTCTCTCCCCTTTTTCACTCAGTCTTCTCCCCTTTTCACTCAGTCTTCCTCCCCTTTTCACTCAGTCTTCTCCCTTTTTCACTCAGTCTTCTCCCCTTTTTCACACAGTCTTCTCCCCTTTTCACTCAGTCTTCTCCCCTTTTCACTCAGTCTTCTCCCCCTTTTCACTCAGTCTTCTCCCCCTTTTCACTCAGTCTTCTCCCCTTTTCACTCAGTCTTCTCCCCCTTTTCACTCAGTCTTCTCCCCTTTTCACTCAGTCTTCTCCCCTTTTCACTCAGTCTTCTCCCCTTTTCACACAGTCTTCCCCCTTTTCACTCAGTCTTCTCCCCTTTTCACTCAGTCTTCTCCCCTTTTCAGTTTCTCCCCTTTTCACTCAGTCTCCCCCCTTTTCATTCAGTCTCCCCCCTTTTCATTCAGTCTTCTCCCTTTTCACTCAGTCTCCCCCCTTTTCATTCAGTCTTCTCTCTTTTCTTTCTCTCCCCCTTTTCACTCAGTCTTCTCCACTTTTCACTCAGTCTTCTCCCCCTTTTCATTCAGTCTTCTCCCCTTTTCACTCAGTCTTCTCCCCTTTTCTTTCTCTCCCCTTTTTCACTCAGTCTTCTCCCCTTTTCAGTTTCTCCCCTTTTCACTCAGTCTCCTCCCCTTTTTCACTCAGTCTTCTCCCCTTTTCACTCAGTCTTCTCCCCTTTTTCACACAGTCTTCTCCCCTTTTCACTCAGTCTTCTCCCCTTTTCACTCAGTCTTCTCCCCTTTTCACTCAGTCTTCTCCCTTTTCACTCAGTCTTCTCCCCTTTTCACACAGTCTTCTCCCCTTTTCACTCAGTCTTCTCCCCTTTTCACTCAGTCTTCTCCCCTTTTCACTCAGTCTTCTCCCCTTTTCACTCAGTCTTCTCCCCTTTTCACACAGTCTTCTCCCCTTTTCACTCAGTCTTCTCCCCTTTTCACTCAGTCTTCCCCCTTTTCACTCAGTCTTCTCCCCTTTTCACTCAGTCTTCTCCCCTTTTCTTTCTCTCCCCTTTTTCACTCAGTCTTCTCCCCTTTTCAGTTTCTCCCCTTTTCACTCAGTCTTCTCCCTTTTCACTCAGTCTCCCCCCTTTTCATTCAGTCTTCTCTCTTTTCTTTCTCTCCCCCTTTTCACTCAGTCGTCTCCCCTTTTCATTCAGTCTTCTCTCTTTTCTTTCTCTCCCCTTTTCATTCAGTCTTCTCTCTTTTCTTTCTCTCCACTTTTCACTCAGTCTTCTCCCCTTTTCATTCAGTCTTCTCCCTTTTCACTCAGTCTCCCCCCTTTTCATTCAGTCTTCTCCCTTTTCACTCAGTCTCCCCCCTTTTCATTCAGTCTTCTCTCTTTTCTTTCTCTCCCTTTTTCACTCAGTCTCCCCCCTTTTCATTCAGTCTTCTCTCTTTTCTTCTCTCCACTTTTCACTCAGTCTCTCCCCTTTTTCACACAGTCTTCTCCCCTTTTCACTCAGTCTTCTCCCCTTTTTCACACAGTCTTCTCCCCTTTTTCACTCAGTCTTCTCCCCTTTTTCACTCAGTCTTCTCCCCTTTTCACTCAGTCTTCTCCCCTTTTCACTCAGTCTTCTCCCCTTTTCACTCAGTCTCTTCCCTTTTCACTCAGTCTTCTCCCCTTTTTCACTCAGTCTTCTCCCCTTTTCACTCAGTCTTCCCCCTTTTCACTCAGTCTTCTCCCCTTTTCACTCAGTCTTCTCCCCTTTTCACTCAGTCTTCTCCCCTTTTCACTCAGTCTTCTCCCCCCTTTTCATTCAGTCTTCTCTCTTTTCTTTCTCTCCCCTTTTCACTCAGTCGTCTCCCCCTTTTCATTCAGTCTTCTCTCTTTCTTCTCTCCACTTTTCACTCAGTCTTCTCCCCTTTTCATTCAGTCTTCTCCTTTTCACTCAGTCTTCTCCCTTTTCATCAGTCTTCTCCCCTTTTTCACTCAGTCTTCTCCCCTTTTCACTCAGTCTTCTCCCTTTTCACTCAGTCTTCTTCCCTTTTTCGACTCAGTCTTCTCCCCTTTTCACTCAGTCTTCTCCCCTTTTCACTCAGTCTTCTCCCCTTTTTCACTCAGTCTTCTCCCCTTTTTTCACTCAGTCTTCTCCCCTTTTCACTCAGTCTTCTCCCCTTTTCACTCAGTCTTCTCCCCTTTTTCACACAGTCTTCTCCCCTTTTTCACTCAGTCTTCTCCCCTTTTCACTCAGTCTTCTCCCCTTTTTCACTCAGTCTTCCCCCTTTTCACTCAGTCTTCTCCCCTTTTCACTCAGTCTTCTCCCCTA